>VYXC01004926.1:4899-18225 GCA_013397175.1 Platysteira castanea | reverse complement strand
TTTTGGCTACCTGAAAGGCCCTTGGATGAGGGCAGGTGCATTAGAGATGTACTTAAAGAAATGCAGGCTAATCTATCCCTTACCCAACCACTCACTGACCCATCATTTTGTTTGTAAAAATAACTGACAAAACAACTGAAGGCAATATTTGAATTTTATCCTTATAAGGAAATCAGAAAAATTTGACGGTAGACAGAATTGGAAAACAGTGTGTAAATGTCGGTGATGTCAGCTGAGGTGGCAGATACAGCCTGGGCTGCAGCATTGGGAATGGGGACAGCACAGAGAGGGCAGCGCTGGGAAACTGACCTGCAGCTCCAGAAACAAATGTTTCCAGACAACTGCAGCAGCCTTGGTGATAATTTGGGAGATTTTTGCTTTCCTGGGCCTGCCCTTCATCCAACAGGGGCTTTGGAACGGAATTGGATAACTCTGCAGTATAAATTTGTTACCAATACTTTCTCCTGATTTGCTGCTCTTAACTCCACTGGTCAGACTCTGCAGGAACCAACGCTGCTGGCAGCCTGGGTCACTGGGAGTTGGTTATGTTGGTGCCATTGATTTTTGGGTGGCTGTGGAAGGTGTGCCTGGAAAGCACCCTCTAGCCAGGATCACTAAAACTTAGCTTGTTGGCCCATTGTGACCTGGGGACATACTAGGAGAGTGAGTGCAAAGTTTCATGGCATGGATGGCTTGGATGAACCTGAACCACCTGCAACTGATGTAAAAACGTTAAACTTAAGGACAGCAGCTGACAATGATTATTTTTGTGTTGATAATGTCATGAACTGTCAGTTGTGATCTAGTTTAAACATGTGCCCTGTGATCACTCCCAGTGCTCCAAACATTTATGCTTGGTTTCTACGTTAGACTTCACTGTTTCCACTTCTGATTTCTGATGCTTTTTCCTGTATTTTCTCTCTATGCAGCTTCTTTTTGCTTTATGATGAAATTGATGAAATGGATTTCCCGCAGAATCTTGCAAAACAAGAAAAGTAATAAAATCTCTTTGGTCATGAACACACCTCAGGTTTTAGCTGTAGCTACTACTACCTGTCCCCTCTACCTGTCCCTCAGGGACTGTGTGTCTCCAGAGATACTGTGTCCAGAGATGGGCTGGATTGGGCAAGGAGTTGGTGCGAGGAGGGAATAGAGAGGAGGCCACAGAGATGCTCTGAGGACTGGAGCACCTGTGCTGTGGAAACAGGCTGGAAGAGCTGGGGCTGTTCAGCCTAGAGAAGAGAAAGCTCCAGGGCGAGCCCCTTCCAGTGCCCAAAGGGGCTCCAAGAGAGCTGAGACGGACTTTAGACAAGGGTGTGGAGGGACAAGACAAGGGGGAATGGCTTCCCACTGCCGGAGGGTAGGGTTAGATGGAATATTGGAGAGAAATTTTTCTCTGTAAGGGTGGGCAGGCCCTGGCACAGGTTGCCCAGAGAAGCTGTGGCTGCCCCATCCCTGGAAGTGTTCAAGGCCAGGTTGGATGAGGCTTGGAGCAACCTGGGATAGTGGAAGGTGTCCCTGCCCATGGCAGGGAGTGGAATGAGATGATATTTAAGGTCCCTTCCAACCCAAACCATTCTGTGATTGTATGTGGTACAGGAGCTTCAGGGCTCTCTTGGATGAGGAAGGCTTTTGGAGATTCGGAGTATGTTGTGCATTCTTAGGACAAATGCATAAAGCAGCAAAAGCAAGGACATGGTATCCTAGGGCACATGCCATGATGCAGGGTGACAACTGGGACCACATTTGCTTTTCAGGGCTTGCCCTGCCCTGGCACACAGCCTGCACGGCTTCCCCTTACCTGGAAAAGAGGTGCTGAAGCTGGGTGTCACCAGGCCTTGCTCAGGTGTGGTGGAGGGCTTTCTGTGCCCAGGAAGGCACTGCCTTGATAAGATATATTGCTGGGACTGATGAAAGATTGCAGGGATGGAGTTTTGAATTCTGAAAAAGAGATTGAAAAAGCCTCATTATGTGTGTTAATTAACTAAAGTTGGAGTTAGAAGTGTTCCCACCGGAGCAGCCAAGGAGTGTTGTGCTCTGCTTCCAGAACAGTGTCACACTGCTGGACCCAGCTGCAGGACACAGGCTGTTCCCATCCTGCCTTTGGGCTGATGCAGGTGAAATGTTTGGGGTTGGCTCTCCCCCATACATGCCCCTGAGGACTGCAGGCTCTCACCATTGCGCTTTCCCAGGACGGTGTTTGTTCCCTCTATGCAGCTGTGTGGCCATTGCAAATAGCCAAGAGCAGGGGCAGGAGATCTCCAGGTGCCTACCTGTCCTCAGGTAGCAGTTCAGGTGGTTCAGGTCCAGGTAGGACACAGAACCATGACCTCACATTTTTAGTTGTCTCCTGCTTTGTGCTTTTGGAGACTGCAGCCACATATGGTTGACCTTGCACGATGCCTCCTGAGAGACAAAGGGGACAGTGGAGAGAGGGATTGGTGTAGGACCTGTGTTGCGGTTTCTTTGGCATCTTGGTACAGATAGTGCTGGGCAGTGGGCCTCAAGCAAAGGAAAGAGATTAGGGTTATTGAGGAATAACCTTTTAATCTTTCTTTAGGCATCACAAAGAAGCTAAACTGGATATAAGCCATTTCTTTTCTCTGCATTGAGTTGAATAGCTGATAGCGTTGTGGAGGTGCACATAACCCAACTGCAGCATTAAGTACCTATCTGTCCTGTGGGCCTGCTTGGGGCCAGTCCTGTATCATCCTTCCTGTAATTCCTAAATAGCTTCAGGTTGGAGATCAAGCTTCAAGCTTTGGTGCTGTCCTGTGCAGAGCCAGGAGCTAGACTTGATGATTCTTGTGGGTCCCTTCCAACTCAGAATATTCCATGATTCTAAGTTAACTCCACAACAGACAGCTCCATTGTTCTTTATTGTACCTCATGTACAAAGTTTGTTGTTGGAGTAACCTCCACGACTAACTGGAAGCTGATCATTAGTAACATCCAAAAGCTGGCAGTAAAATAACTGCAGGTGCAGAGACGTGGCTGTGTGTGTGTGCATGACAGTCTGCCAGTCCAGGTTAGAAACCAGAGCACACCTGGTCCTGAACTTCAGTGAACTCCCATCATCCCCTCTGTGAAACCACCCACACCCGTGTGACAGCTCTTCTACCTGAGTACTGCCTGCTGTGATGATCTGTCTCATTATCTGTCTGGCTCGGCTGCTGTCAATGCCTCCCACATCTGAGTTCTACCACTGAGCTCCCTCCTACATCTAAACTTTCAAAGCCTTCATGGGAGGTATTCACACTGAAATTTTGTGAAATCTGGTTATTTCTGTGCCATGGCTGCCTTGGCTGGGACCCTGTAGCTCTACCTGCCCTTTGCTTTGGGAACCTCCAGTCTGGGGGTTTCCTGGCTCCTTGCACCCCTGTGCAAACTGGAGCCACCTCCTGTGGGGCAGCAAGTGTCTCTAATCAGATTAGAGATCTGAGGCCCCTGGAGTGCATTAAAATACTTGGGGATTCATGATTTAAGTATGCAATTGCCCTCATCTCCCTTGTGCAATGTGGGAATGATTTCGTGCACCCTGTGTACCTGTGCCTGGTGCTGTGGGGGGTTGGGATGCAGGGGGGCTGCTTCACAGCCCCTCATCCAGGGCTCACAGCTGGGCTCCCTTGAGAGCAGCCCTGGAGGGACTCACTCCAGCCCCAGAGTAAATCCCTCCTGGAGCTAGTGCTCTGGTTTTTCTCTTTCGGTCCCTTCCAACTCCAATAAAGAAAGAGTGTTTTCCTGGTGTTTTCCTGGTGGGTGGAAAGTATGGCCTCTGGCTGCAGCAGGCAGAATGGCTGCTGTGGGATCTGCCCAGACAGAGATTAATATATTCGTATGTAGATCTGATACGCATGTGCCAAACCCAGAGAGGCTCCTGTTCCAGGCAAAGCCCAGCTGGCGGCTGTGCCTGGAGAACTGCCCAAGCCAGGCCCTGCAGGCACTCCTAGTGTGGTCCCCCTTCAACAGTGCTGTAGTATTCTGTGACAGCAGGCTGGATGGTCTAGATGTCCTTGTATTTGTAAAAGCATGGGATATACTGTGCTCCTACAAGATGAACACAGGACCCAACTGTCACCTCCGAAGCAGGGTTATCCCTACAGTTGCTGGTCCAAATGTAGCCAGTGATGACTCTGCCAGACCTCTTCCCCAAGGACCAGCTTTCCTCAGAGGCTGGGCTGGGGACAACTGTTCCCACCTGCAGGCTTTTGGAGGACTCATTTCCTGATGGAGGTGTATCCCTTTGCACAGATGTGGCTGTGGGGGGGCTTGGGACTGCAGGAATGGCTCTGGTCTGCTGGTTCCTCCTGAGCAGCAGGGTCCTGGCAGGAGGTAATCGCTGATAGGATAACGTGAGCAGTGAGGATGCTCTTTCCAGGGACATATGGGCAATGGAGATGCTGTGACCTGAACACACAACTCCAGCGCATGGCTGGAGGCAGGACATGACTGCGCGTTCTCCAGCCAGGCTGAGGGTTGCTGAAGAGAACCAAGTGGGGAGGTTTTTCACCTGGGATCTGACTGCTTGGCACATTCAGAAACTTCTGTGTAGGACAAGAAGTATATGCAGGATCTGTGTGTACTCTCTGTGTGTACTGTTTCATTGAAGGATTGTGTTGGCATCTCCCTGGCATATAAGCACAGCACCCCTGCTCCTGCTCTCCTGGCTCTCCAGGGCAGAGGAGCTCCACTCCTGTGCTACCCTAGGCCTTTTGGTTCCAGGCTTGGAGGAAGCCTACTTTGGGAAGTTTGTGTGAAACGGAGACATGTCCTGGTGGTACCATTCCAGAGGACTGGCTCAGTCAGCAGCAGCTGGGGTTGTTGCTGCTTTCCCAGGCATTTCCACTAAACACTTCTGTGGGGAGGAGAGGAATGGAGTAGGCTGGACTCACAGCCTGAGTCCCTTGTTCATTATCCCTGTGAGAACCGTGCAGGACTGTTGCAGCCATCACATGTCATTGATGTCGTCCAACTGTTAACAAATACCATTTACCCAAGATAGTGGGGCTAAAGAAATCCACCAATCTTGGCTGTTTAGGAATCTTCAGTGATTGCTCCTAGTGAGGGGAATGACTTTGCAAGCTCCCTAGGACACACATACAGAAAAACCTCTGCAGCCTGCAGGACCAGGCATCCTGGCACTGTGTGTGGTGGCTGCTGTGAGAAGCCAGCAGGAAGTGACCTATCACCCTTGCACTAGCTAGACTAGTGACCAGAGGCCGTATCATGGGGAAGGCATGAGCCCTGTCCTGTTGCTGCCCTAGAGGCAGGGGACAGGACACAACTGGCCATCTGTGTTCTTGGTGGCTGTCAGGATATGCAACCCTTTGGGCAGGAGCTCCTGGGTCCTCTTGGCTTGTGGCAATCACTAACCCACCTGCTCAAAGGTTGTGGAATTCAGCACAACAAGCCACGACTTGGCTGCAGCTTTTTGCTCTCAGTTACTGGTTTCTGAAGTTTCATGGTAAATACATATCAGGGGGTGAGACAGAGCTCAGCCTGGCTGCAGTCAGCTGGGCTGTGCCGGCTGTAGGCAGCACCAGCTGGTCAGTGCTCATTGCAGGCACAACAGCCTGAAGTTTTGCTTTTTAGTATCATTTTTTCTTACTTTTAAAAAAAGTTGTTAAAAAAAGAAAAAAGAGAAGCTGTAAAATAAAACATAGGTATTGTTCATGTTCATATTTTGTCTCTTCTTTTGGCTCTGTCCAGGTGATTTGGGGTGAAGTGAAATCAGAACAGACGTGAGTTTGGGGGAGTTCCTGACGCAGGGTAGGATCTTAAAATATTTTCTGTGTAGTCCTGACATATTCTGCTCAAATGCTGTGATATAGCATCCTGGGGAGGGTGGTACTGTATATCAGAGAGGAGGAATTTGATGATTTTGAGGTCTACAGGAATAGAAGTAGGACAAATGCAAATGTGCTGAGTGAAAGGATGGTCCCTTCGCAGAATGATTTTGCACCATATTGGGTCTGGAATGTGACACCTTCCAAAAAAGCACTTCTGAAAACTATTATAAAATGCATTTGCCCACAAGGCTCCTGCTACAGCCATCTTTGTACTGGCACATCTACCCGATCTAAGGTTTACAGAGACCCTTGGGAGCATTCTGAGGAGCTCATGGGAAGGTTCAGGTGACTGATGTTAAGCAGCAGATAAGGAAGGCTCTGCCTGAGCAGTATCTGCAGTGGGAGCAAACTGGGACAGTGGCCAAGGGGGTGCATGAGTTGCAGTGGAAGACTGAGGCTATGCCATGGAGTCATGCCCTCCCACGTGCTTCTCCTGAGATGACAAGTTGGCAAACTATGGAAAAGGTCTGGGGATTGAGGTGGAAAGCAAGAATCATCAGAATTAGCTGCAGATGAAACACGAAGAAATCATTCCCTGTCCTGTAGCTGCTGTGTGCCTCGGGCAGAGACTGTTAGGTGCACTTGGACAAAGGAGACCTTTGCTGTTACTGTCTTGGACAACTCAGGTGTTCCTGTCACCTCTGCCAGTCTTGTGCCAGGCCAGCTTGTTCTTGGTCATTGCTCTGGCCATGGGCTTCAGGATTTCAGACTGGCTTTCTGCTGTGAGCAAGAGTCTGTCTTCTGCCAGGATAGGGACATGGTGCAGAGACCTGTCCCCATGGTCTGTGTCCCAGTGGGTCAGGTGTGGTTGGGTCTGCAGTGCTCTGCTGCCTGGTGATTCCAACAAGGACTGGAGAAATCCTGGCTCTGGTGCATGCAGGGCTATGATGGGAGGACAATGACCGAGTTGCCACCATAGAGACTTTCTAGCATTTCCTGGGCTGGTCTGGGAGGTGCAAGTCAGGCATCAAATAGCACAGAGTTATGCTGCATCCAGAGGAAGAGGTTTCCGTATGGAAGAGGAGACAAACTCACTTGGAACTTGCACTTTGATCCAGGCTGACGTACAAGCAGAGTCAGGAAACAAGGAAGCACCAGGACGGAGTGTGCAAACATGGCACACGCAGCCCTCCAGAGCCCTCTAACACGTGCTGGGCCACCAGCACATGTGCCCTCCACAGCACACACATTCTTCACCTTTTATGCCAGTCCGTTCTTCACCTTTTATGCCAGTCTTGGTGGGCAGTGGGCGGGCTTTTATCTTCTATTCCCAAGGCATTTACTCTGCTAATGCTTATCCCAGGCAGGTACTCGTCTGTCGCCCTGGGGTGTTGATGTTGCTGTGCTGAGTGCTGCAGTGGAAAGCTGGCAGGTGCTGGGAGATAAAGGAGTGGCTATGATTTCCTGCACTGAGGAATGAAAGGATGGTCGCAGGAGGAAATCTCCTGCTGCTTATACTGTAGAAATTGTTAGGTCTGCTTTAGGCAGAGCAAGTGTGAGGGATCAGTGCTGAGGACAAGCTTATGTGGTTGTAGTTCAAAGTCAGCCACTGGGATTTAAAAAATTTATTTGATTTAGGAGCAGCACTCCATGATGGCCAGTGGAATGTAGACAGTCATGTGAGGCTCTTGGGTAACAGAATCCTGAGTTATAGGAGCTGTGATGGTTCACATTTAAGGCCTACTAGCCCCTGAAGTGTCTCATTCTTCCTCACAGATGTCAGAAGAGAAGAGCTGAAATCCTAGTTTTAAATGAGGACACCAGAAAGCATATTACATCAGCCACCTGGTGCAAGGAAGTCACTCTGATGCTAGGATGCATGATATGCAACACATCTCCAGTGTTAGTGTCATGTGGTGCCATGTACTAAGGGAATTCTGAAGTCACATTAGTCAAATAAGTGGTTCAACAAATAACACAAGGCCCTTTTGGAATAAAGTTACAGGCCTAAAAGCTAAAGGAACCTTTAGAACTGGCTCAGGACACAGAGGAACACTGGAAAGGCTGAAAGCAAGAAAGTTGACTGCTTGTGGAGCAGAGAATAGTGAACCCACAAGAGAAGTGACTTTTGACATGGCCTGGTGTTGCAGTGCACCTGGCTGAAGCCACTCAGACCATCAAGTGGTGGTCCAGGGAAGACCCCGGTGCTGAGGTGTAACATTTCTGCTAGGGTCAGTGTGTTCCACTCTCCCAAGGTCCCCCAGTTCCTTAGTTTGCATATTGTTCTATCATAGGTTTATGCTTTCCCCTCCCTGAGCTATGTTTTCCTTTATAATTATACATATCTTCTGGAACATTCTGTTCTATTCAGCACCCCATTGGGCTTTTCAAATCAAGCCCTCCCATGAAACTGTTCCATTGGTTATTATCCCATATTTACCTTTGTTTTATTGGTTATTATCCTCTGTCCCTCTTTTCCCCACCCCCATATAAAAGCAGCAGCGACCGTTAGTTCCCGCTCTTTGTGCTCCTGAATCCCGGGTTCCCCACATGGGAATAAAGGATCGGGATTTATCAGCCAAAGAGACCTTCTCTCCTCTTTTGCCTCCGCTCCGACGCGCTCTTACCATCAGCCTGCGGCTTGCTCCTCGTAAGGAGCCGGCTCCGTCTGAGGAACTGCTCAGCCCCGGCCGCGGGACCTCGTTCCCACCACGCGGGACACCTCGAGCAGTCAGACACCTGCACCAGCCCCGGGCAGCTGTGTGGCTTGCGGCAGCCTGGTTTGGCACAGGATTTGATTCACATTGTGCAGGGGCAGTGAAACGACAAAGTCATATGCAGTAGTGTTTGATGAAAAATGAAAACAAAAAGTCTTGTTACAGATGTAATGAAAGAACAGACCAAAGGGTACAATACTTACAGAAGGTGTGAAACCTGTTTGAAGATAACATAGTGGAGTCCTCTGCCTTTTTTTATTAAAGCCCTGATGACTACTCAGCAAGGCTAGGAAAGCTACTGCAAGTGAGATGCTTTCAGTGTAAGAAAAGTGATCCTGATTTTGCCCAGAGAGCAAGGGCTCTAAATTTGACTCAGATGCTAGAAACTAAGAAAAGTGCTTAAAAAGAATACATGGCATGTATTTGCAATGCTCTTTAAATCCCCAGCCTGTCCATATAGTGATGCTGCCTGTAGCATCTGTTTGAAGAAGGTAAAGTTGGAGGGAGGAGTTCAGAAAGGAGCAGCAAAGAGAACAGAAATTAAGGAATAACTTTTGTGAGAGAAGTGGCTGAATAGATCAGGACAGTTCAAACTGCACAGAAGATGCCTCAGGAGTGTGATCAGGATTATCCCATTTAGACTGAAGGACTCAGATCTCCCATTTACTTCTTTCAGAATAAGAGCTGAGGATGTCAGAAGAAACTGGTGGATGTGGACCAAACCACAGCTAGTCCCTTCTCTTGGCACACAGTGAAACATGTAGACATGGTTGGTTGGGGTAGTATGGAGGGTGAGGGCTCACATGTTCTTGGAGAATGATTTGGGAAGGAAACCCTGTTACACAAACAACATCTCCAGTCCAGGAGCCCCTGAGCCCTAGATGGGTTGCAGAGAAGGGTCCTTTGGGGAAGCATCACAATGTGCTGCCTGCATGATACTGGTCAGCTGAGCTGCTTCACAGAGGCAGAGGATGCTGTGACCCACATGTCATCCCAGGAGAACACCATAACTTGAAAGCTGACCAGTAGTGGGGGAAGAAGGAGCCTGTGCAGCCATGAGCCAGATGAGAGAGCTGAAGCTCCTCCAGCTGCCTGCGCTTCCAGCCAATGGAGGAGGTCAAGGCAGCATCTGAGAGGGAGGTCTCCCAAGTAACCTGCATGCTAGGGGAAAGGTTGTCTTGCAGAGAAGTGGGTCATGCTCTTCTCTGTGATCTGGGGGCCACAGCCCAACATGTGGCTGGGCACTATGTCTAGATGTGCTCCTCAGGCAGCTGGGACACCACTGGGTGTAGGTGTACAAAGGTGTTTTCAGGCTGTCCTCTGCCAGCTGTCTGGTTAGAACCAGCCCTGAACACATCCTGCACTACCAGACCCATGTCTGCAAATGGTACCTGAGGTGTGTTATTGCCAGGGTGCAGAGATGGTGCCTTGTGTGTGAACCTGGGGGACACCCAACTCTCATGTCTCAGTTCCCCCAAAAATAGCTTTAACTGGATGTTTTCCACAATGTTCCTTTGTCCCAGACATCTCCAGAGCCATAGGAAGTTGGTTCTAAGATGACAACTTGGATAAATGAAAGTGTATTGTAACCACACTATGTTAAATAATGCAGCATATGGACAGCATGGAAGTTAATTTTTAAAAGGTTTGTCTGCACTAGTTCCTGATTGCTTTCTTGTCTGTGGCATATTCTTTGACTCTCTTCCTCTCCATGTTACTCAGATGCTATTGTTTCATGAGAATTTTTTAGTTATTGGTACTTTTATGTCTTTTTCCCCCTATATATAATCGCTGTTGATTTCTTTCTGCATTAAAAATAAGATTATTGTGTAATTTTTCAACATAATGTCTTGGTTTCTTATGAGGGAACAGTCACTGATTTAAATTATTGATGAAGGTAACATTATTCCTGCTAGAAAGTGTTGTGACAGCCAGTGAACATGTCTGAATTGCTTAGGATTGATAACAGGGTTTTGTCATGCCCTCAGTGTTCAATGTTGACCTGGAGCCCAGGAGCTGTCACATGCTGGGTAACTGTGGGACAGTGCCAGCCCAGTGGAGCAGCAGCTCTGCTCCCATCACATCTCTACCCTCAAAGGTTTGCGTTACCACCTCAGGGTCATGCAAGCTTCTGAAAGACATACTGGGATGAAAGGGGGCATGGTCCAAGAGCTACACCTTGGGAATGAGCAGCCAGGAGGACAGGAGGTAACAGCAGCATGTGGTCTGGCCAGCTCAGCCATCCCAGTTCCTGCACTATCAGGGTCAGTTGCTGCAGATGTTTCAGCCTTTGGCAAGGCTCCTGATGGAGAAGCTGTACTCCCAGGGTGGACACTCATGGCCAGAACAGAAGGGTGCATGGAAAAGGGTGGCCTGGATGGGTTCATCCCTCATCCACACCTGTTAACAACCAGTGCCATTGCGGAGGATGTAATATGGAGCAGGCAGTAATTTGAAAAAGGCATTAAGTTACGAGAAACTGTAAAGACAAGATTAAAGTTCCAGCTCACATGGAGGAACTGGAGATTTATCTGAAAGCAATTGGATGCTCTTTGGGAGATATGCTGCCTGTTGTCTTCCCATCACTGGAATAATCAGTGCATAAGGACAGACTAGGAAACACTGGTTTGGGGAGCAACCTGATGGAAAGCATTTACTGTGGACATCCAGTTGCAGATAAAACAGTTGGATCATGCCAATGTGGAAATGGCAGGCACAAAATTATCTTCCTTTGCAACCAGAAGGGAATCCAGAAGCACCCAGTGGGCAGCTTTTGTGTGCTCAAGGACATGGCCTGGGGCGTCCCTCAGCATGACTGGGGATCCCACAGCTCTGGGGCTAGGGCTGTGGGTGAAGGCCTGAGGGTTTCCTTGGCTGAGCTAGTGAGAGGGAAAGGGCAGGTGGATAGTTGGATCCATCATGTCCTTGCTGAATTAACTAACCCTGGTCACAGCTCCTGGGCTAGAGAGCTCCAGTATTCTTCCCCTCAGTAGTCTTTCAGTGCACATCTCAACACAAAACCAGGTCAAGGTTTGCTGTGGGCAAAGCACCAATTCAAGCACAGTGACACCAATTCCATGAAGTTTGCACGGCATGCAGCCCTTCAGTTTGTTTCATTCAAATATTAGTATATGGTTTATTTTAACATCCATTTACTGAGTCTGAGGAGTAAGGACTTTTGAGGAGAGACAACAGTGCCATAGTTGTGATGGCTCGCATGATGCAGGCAGGGAGGGACAAGGGGAAGGTGCGTGCTCTATGCACAGCCGGGCTTGGGGACAGGTGATGGACCAGCAAGAGCTGGTTGGTGAGGCTCAGAGGATGGACCCATGCAGATCAAGGAAAGGAAGCAAGTGAAACCTTTGGTGCTCATCAGGAACCCTGCCCATCCCAGTGGTGCAGAGGGGCAGTGGGGCAGGGTGCAGCCAGCCCAGGAGACCATCTCTCTGTGCTGGGAATCAGTGAACCAGAAGATGCATTGCTGGGCCTCTCACTTGGCTACAAGAAAGAACTGGTGGAGATCAGCCTTTGCAAATAGCAGTGGAATCTGTAAGATCATGGAGTTTAACATCCTGAGAGAAGGGAGCAAGGCAAATGCTGAATTACAGCTGTGGACATGAGCCCTGTGGAGAGTGTTCTGTCACAGCATGTTCTTCGGACCCATGAGACTAATTAAAGAAAGATTTATTCCTAGGGATGAGATTCCTTGTCTTTCTCATCCTGTCTCTGATTATCTGGGACTGATAAGCTGGGAAAGCCTTCCCTCTGGTAATGCTCAAGTGTAACAGGAAATAAGAAGGTCCAAAAGGTTCCAGGCAGGTGTGGGCTCCTGGTACTCTAGGCATCTCTAGAGGGAACCTCGGGCCTTGGAAACAAATTCAGCAGTTTGGTTGCTGAAAGTCACTCTGGTTTTCCACTTGAACGATTTCACATTGGTAAGTTCAACTGCCGCAGGTGCTACCTGGTGTCTGACTGCCTCTGAAACAGGACCAGATGCTGCCACTTTGGGCCTGAATGTAGCATTTACAGTGGAAAATGGTCATCTTGGAAAGGCAGTGGATAGGTGGTAGAGGAGTGATGAGAAGAGCTGAGTAAAGCCCCAAATGGGTTAGCCCTGCGACAATTTGCTTAAAGTAAACATGGTTAAAGTGTAAAAAGCACTGCTCCCCTTCCTGTGCTCACATCCTCATGCTTTTCACTCCCCAGGCTGTGCTGGGACCTTTTGAGTCCCAGCGACTGCAATGCTGTTGGTGGGCTTGCCCCACAAACAGTGGGGTGGTCTGCCTCACAAACAGTGTTGGCTTTGGTGTCCCCAAGTCAAATCTGAGCCTGGAGAGCCTGACTGCTCAGTGGCCACCTACCCCAGGTGTGGTGTGGGGGTGGGCAGTGGGGAAGTTCAGCGGTGGCTGCATGACTCAAGGGTTTGTGGGGGAGGGAGGGACCTTGGTGTGGAGAGGACCAGGCACCATGTCCTGAACCATAGTGAGTACTGGGGTCCAAGGACTGATCTCTTGAGTAGAAATTATTGTGCTTCACCCCCCTTTCTCTTGACGCTGTTGGTTGCCCACAAATGAGGGGACACAGCGTCCTTCCTGCAGACCTCTATGAGAATGCAGGGCAGCTGCTGATGTTGCTGCAGCAACACTGGCTTACGACAGATGGAGCAGGTATAACCACAGATCTTCCACACACGTCTCCCGAAGTAAAGGATTAGGAGGGGTTTCTTGTACGGTTTCCACCCAACTTCATTAGTGAATGGTCCAGGGACAAAAGACAGGGAAAATGGAAGGATCCAGAATTTTATACCCCAGGAAAAGGGG
>VYXC01004924.1:0-38984 GCA_013397175.1 Platysteira castanea | reverse complement strand
GTGGGTGGCTCTTAAAAGAGCCGTTGGGTTTAAATGGAGAAAGACTTTTCTCGTCACTGGTGGGCTTACTTCTTCTTGGGCACTGCCTTCTTTGTCTTTGCCGCTTTAGCCTTTGCAGCTTTGGGTTTGGCCGCTTTGGGTTTCGCTGCCTTCGCCTTCGCCGGGCTCTTGGCTGCTGCCGCTGCTTTTTTGGGCTTAGCAGCCTTTGTCACTTTCTTCGGGCTCTTGGCTACTTTCTTGGCCGCTGGCTTCTTGGGTTTCCTGGGGCTCTTCGCTGCCACCACCTTCTTAGGCTTTTTCGCGGCGCTGGCGGGCTTCTTAACCGCTGGCTTCTTAGGCTTAGCTGCAGTTTTCTTCTTTGAAACTTTTTCCTTCACTTCTCCCGGCTTTTTGCTGAGGCGGAAGGAGCCGGAGGCGCCGGTGCCCTTGGTCTGCACCAGGGTGCCCTTGCTGACCAGGCTTTTAAGCCCCAGCTTGATGCGGCTGTTGTTCTTCTCCACATCGTAGCCGCCGGCGGCCAACGCCTTCTTGAGGGCGGCGAGAGAAAGCCCCTTGCGTTCCTGGGAAACAGACACAGCCTTGGTGATCAGCTCGGTGACGCTGGGCCCCGCGGGCTTGCGGGCTTTGGAGCCGCTCGCCGCTTTCTTCGGCTTCTTAGCGGCGGCCTTGGCGGCGGGAGCCGGGGCGGCGGGCGCTGCCTCAGCAGCGGGGGCGGGCACGGTCTCGGACATCGCGGGGCTGCGCGGGTGCGACTGCGGCGGCACCGGGGGCGCCCCTTATATAGCAGCGCGGCGGGCGCTGATTGGTGCGCTCCCGAGCCCGCCCCGCCCCCTACCCTGCTCCCTGCCGCCCGCCTTGTGTTTCTTCCCTCACAGAAAAGCGCTTTTTTCTTTAAAAGTGCTGGACCGCGGCACCCCGTTTCTTAGCATTCTTGCTGAGGACAGAGAATATTTTTCTCCTACGACGTTTCTTTCAACCGAGACTCGAAGTGAGTTTCAGGCGAGTCAGTAATCCCCGACTTTGGGGATTGCATGCAGAGCTGGACCTTGAGATTTTTATTTCTCCTTTTGAATTAAAGCTTTGCTTCTGACACCACTGGCTCAGTGACATCGGATACGTGTTTCTGAGAGGGTTTTTCATCAAGGTCCTGCAAAATGGAGGTAATCTCGAGACCTTATCTTATAGTAAACTAGCTTTGAAAAGATGCAAGTAACACAAGGTAGTCACTCGGCTCTGTATCTGGGTTATGAGTTGTTTTTCATAACACGTCTTCATCTTTTCAAAATAATGAAATCTTTGGACATAGTGCCCTATTTAGCTCTAGTCAGAGTTGATAAAAAGTAGATGAAAGACGTTTTTCACCAGAAACATTAACTTGGAAAGCAACTCTCTTAAATTATCAGCTATCTTTAAAATCCCGTAATAACATATAGAAGTTCCTTCTCTGTCCTCCTGGGTTTTCTGCGTCCTTGTATTAATATTTTGATGAACTATATTCCCATTTTTTTTCTCCAAAATACTTCTTTTTGTGATGCACAGTGGATAAACTCACTCATTTGTATCGTCTCATTTTAAGGTAGTGTTTATTTTTGTGCTTACTTTTACATTATAATTCAAGAATTTTGTCAGCCACAATCAGCAATTTTACAAAAAGAAGAACAAAATAAAATCAAAATACAGTGTACATGTTTTCAGTACAAAAAACAGATCTAAAGCTGCAGGCATTTCTTAATAAAATAATTCAAGTGATTTAATAACGCGGCGGCTCAGAACTGCTGAGAGAAGCAAGGCCATGGCTTTTTCCAATGCATGAGTATTGTGATTTGGGATAAACTGGCTATACATAAAAATGATTTTTTCCTGTGACGAGTTGGATAGCAACTGGATAGTGTATTTGTGGTACACTGTGGGAAAGAATAGGTGACCCTGGTGATTGATTCATGTGATTGCAAATGTAGTTAGTTGGCTTCCTTCACTTTATCTTTTGATACTACAATATCACGCACTGTCTTGTGAAGTTTTGATGATGGTGTGGTCAGTTTTAAGGACTTGTCAGTGGTACTAGATTACCTTGAGTGGGGTGTACTTACAGACGTCAAGAGATGTGGTGGCATTTCAGAAGCATTTCAGGAGCATTTCAGAGAAGACAACCAGCAGGATAACTTCATGTGAAAGGGGATGAAAACAGAAGATGATGTGGATTAGGTTTTGTCCTGATGCTGTATTTCATGGTAGTTTCACCTGTTAAATCCGCTGTGAATTTTGGGTTGTGAAATACATTGTCACAGAAGTGAACTTCTTGGGAAGGATACATGCCACTGGGGAGAAATTTCTGGGTGATAATTCTGTAGCATACATATTTCCTTCAAATTCTGTATCTTAATCCACTCTAATCACTCAGAGTCACTAGTACCTTTACCTTTAAATTCTTTTGAACCTTTGCAAATGCATTTTCCTGGGTTTAGGCTAGGCTTCTATCCTTCTTTCAAACATCTGATGTAGCAGCACATTCCTGGAGCACTCTATATGCTTTCCTAAAAGCTCCTTTTCCTGGTCCTCCAAAATTTTGGCCACCTATCTGGACTTTAAATTTTGTTTTTCACAACCATAGACAGTTAGTTTTAGGCTAAACAAAGAAGCAAATGGAAAGAGATCTTGCAGAGGTTTTCAGGTGGAGGAGGGAAAGAGAAAAAAGTTTAATTCCTTTGATTTAATGGGTGAACCTATTAAAAAAAATCATTGCTTCAAATATTATGATGTACTCAGTAAAAACAAAATTACTTCTGTCTTCTATATTTCCCTTCAAAAAAGTTGTCAAGCTAACAGAACATTTATTAAATGCCACTTGGCCTTGGGACAATAGGTTGAAGGACCAGGAGCACACCTAGTGATTTCCTTGATCCTTCTGGTATTGGAACACGTCTTAAATACAGTGGACAGACATATTTGGAAGTGGTGGACCAGGAGGAAGCTTTCTCCTCCTCCTGAAAATTTAACAAGTTGGACTGGCACCTTCTAGAAGAGGTATGAGGCCCTGGAAGCAGAAGGCCAGACAACTGATGAGGTGAGCCCTACTGGGATAGAGGGGCCTCCTAAACCAACACCACCTGTACCCCGCATCAAGACCTCCTCTGTTAAGAGGAAGAGAAGGGTAATTGTAATCAGAGACTCTCTTCTACAGGGAACCAAGGGCCTGATATGTCGGCCAGACTGGTTCTCACACATCAAGAACAAAGAGTTAGAGTGAGCGGGGTATCAGGCTGGCAGCCTGTCACTAGTGGGGTTCTGCAGGTCTCCATCCTCACCAATTCTCTTCAACATCTTCATTAATGACTTAGATGCAGGGCTCAAAAGAATACTAAGTTTGCCAAAGACAGTAAACTTGGAGGAGCTGTCAACTCCCTGGAGTGCAGAGAGGCCCTTCAGAGAGACCTCAACAAATTAGAGAGATGGGCAATCATGAACCATGCAAAGTTTAACAAGGACAAGTGCTGGAATCTGCATCTGAGACAGGGCAATCCTGATTGTGTGTATAGATCGAGGAATGAGATGCTGGAAAGCAGTGCCATGGAAAGGGCCCTGGGGGTCCTGGTTGATGGAAAGTTGAACATGAGCCAGCAGTGCCCTGGCAGCCAGGAGGGCCAACCCTGTCCTGGGGGGCATCAGGCCCAGCATTGCCAGCCAGGCAAGGGAGATGTAGTGGTTTAGTTCTTAACTAAAACCCCAAGCTGTGCTAACCCATGACAGGAGGGGATTGTCCCACTCAGCTCTGCACTGGGGCGGCCTCACCTCGAGTGCCGTGTGCAGTTTTGGTGACACAATATAAAAAAAGGCATGAAGTGATTAGACAGTATCTGAAGAAGCACCACAAGGACCGTGATGGGCCTTGAGGGGAAGGTGTATGAGGGGTGGCTGAGGTCACTTGGTCTGTTCAGCCTAGAGGAGAGGAGACTGAGGGGAGACCTTACCACAGTCTGCAGCTTCCCCAGGAGGGGAAGAGAAGAGGCAGGCACTGATCTCTTCACTCTTGTGACCAGTAACAGGACTCAAGGAAATGCCATGAAGCTGAGTCAGAGCAGGTTTAGGATGGATATCAGGAAAAGGTTTTTCATCTAGCATGTGTTTGGGCATTGGAACAGGCTCCCCAGGGCAGTGGTCACAGCACCAGCCTGACAGAGCTCAATAAGCATTTGGACAATACTCTCAGGCACATGATGCGACTCTTGGGGTGTCCTGCACATGGCTAGCATTTGGACTTGATGGCGCTGATGGCTCCCATCCAACTCGGCATATTTTATGATGTTATGATTCTATGAAATTTTTCCAAAGTTCAGTCAGGAATTCAAGGACTCCCTTTTCTCCTATTCTGGTATGGATAAATGCTTTCAGGAAGGTCCTTCCTATGAGCCCATGTGGCTTGGTGCACTATGGAATCATAGCACAATTTGTGTTGGAAGGCTTCTTCAAAGGTTACCTAGACCAACTTCCTTGTCACAGGCAAGGACGTCTTTCACTAGACCAGATTGCTCAAAGACTTATCCCACTTGGATTTGAAATCTTCCACTGAAGGCATCAACAACTTCTCCTAGCAACTTGTTCCAGTGTATCTGACCACCTTCCTAATGAAAATATCTTCCTTGGAACCTATCTAAATCTATCTTCTTTCACTTTTAAAACCTTGCCCCTTGCCCTGTCACTACAGGCCCTGGTGAAAAGCCTTTCTCTGTCTTTATTATAAGTGCTCTTCCTATATCAAAAGGCCACACTGAGGTATGCCCAGAGCCTTGTCTTCTTCAGGCCAAACAACCACTGCTCTCCCAGCCTTTCTTCATGGGACAGGTGTTCTAGCTCCCTGATCATTTTCATGGTCCCCCTCTGGACCTCCTTCAAGTCTTTCTTATACTGGGGACCCCAGAGGCAGATGCAGTACTCCAGGTGAGGTCTCATTAGAGTGGAGTGAATGAAGAGAACCACCTCCCTCAGCCTGCTAGCCTTGCTTTTTCTTTTATGCAGCCAAGGACCGAACTGGCTTTCTGAGCTGCAAATGCACATTGCCACCTCGTGTCCAAATTTTTATCCACAGGGCTGCCTGCAATCAGTTCATCCTGCAGTCTGTACTGGTATTTGGAATGGCCCTGACCTGGGTGCAGGGCTGTGCATTTGACCCTGTTGATCTTCATGAGGTTCATATGGGTCTGCTCCTCAAGCCTGTCGAGGTCCCTCTGCATGGTATCCCTTCTCTCCAGTGAATCCATGGCACCACTGAGCATGGTGTCACCCACAAACGTGCTGAGGGTGCACTCGATCCCACTATGTTATTGATGAAAATATTAAACATTATCTGTATTGCAACGATATCTGCTAATTCCCTGAGGACCCTGGAATGAATCCCCTTAGGTGCTACGGATTTGTGCATATTCATGTTCCTCAGACGGTCTTGAACCTGATCTTTTCTTACAATAGGAGGGACTTTGTTCCCCCAGTCTATACCTTGAGTTTCACAGACTTCGGAGATGGGGAAGAGAGACTGCCAGTGAAAACTGAGGCAAAAAATTTGCTGGGTACCTCAGTCTTCTCTATGCTGGTAGTCACTAAATTCCCTATCATTTTACTGGGGGGCACATTTTATTAAGTCCTCCTCTTCTGATCAGTGTACCTACAGAAACCTTCATTATTCTTCACATCTCTCGCCACATACAGTTCCAAATGTACTTTTGCTTTTCTGATTCCATCCCTACACACCTGGACAGCACCCTATGTTGTTCCTAGGATATGAGTCCTTGCTTCCACTGCCTGAGCATTTGTTTCTTGCACTTCAGTTTGACCAGAAGGTCCTTGCTCAGCCATATTGGTCTTCTACCTTCCTGGCCTGCTTTCTTACATGTGGACATCAAGTGCACCTGCTCTACAAGACAAATGTCCTTACATAGCTTTCAGGCCTGTGCTGCTCCTTTATCCCTGAGGGCAGTTTCCCAGGGGTTTCCATCCCCTCTTTTCTTAAACAACTGAGTGTTTACTAAATTAAGGGTCTTGTCTTTATGGTTTGCCTGGCCCATATCCCTCAAATTTGTGATAGGTCTGGGGTCAGGCAGCGGCCCAGGTTACCACTGTTCTTGACCTCTTCAGTTAGTTAGTTTTGTTGGCAAGAACAGGTCAAGTAGTGCTCCTCCTCTGGTTGGGCTTTCTTTCACCTGGATTTAAAAATTATCCTCAACATGCTCTAGGAGTCTCCCAGGTAACTCACAGCTTTCTGTGCCGCTTTTCCAGCAGATGTCAGGTTGATTGATGTTCCCCAACAGGAGCCTGTGAATATGATGACACCTGTAGTTGAAGAAAGAAGTTTCATCAACATCCTCCCTCTTTTGATTGAGTGGGCTGTGGTAAATACTTTCCTTTCTTGGCTTGACCTCTAAATTTTTACCCAGAAGCTCTCAGCTGTTCATCACTGTTTTTTAAAGACAGTTCTGTGCAATCAATTCACTTTTCTGGGTTTTTTTACATAGGGGACCACCTGCCCCCACCCTTCTTTCCTGACCCTTCTGAACAGTTTATAGCCACCAATTTCAGCACTGCAGTTCTGCGATTAATCTCACCGAGTGAACTCTGACTGTGACTGACTTTCAGTGTTTGCTCAGGACGATATATGGAGGCATCCATCTCACAGATGCAGCTGAGGAGGCAGGACTACAGCCTATATATGCATACTTGAAACTGGGTGATCAAGTCTTGTGTTAAGCCTGTAGCTGCAGAGCACCACTAACGTGGTTTTCACCTGGGCCTGCCTAAGGCTGCACAGTAACTTCAATATTCTCTCAAGCTCTTCCTGATGCTTGTGCTACTGAGCTGTCATACTTCATGTATGCTATGCAGACAAATTCGTTCTGACTTATGGGTGCCCCTAGTACAAAAAACCCCCATAACTAAAGTCACAGAGTTACTCAAGGCAGCTCAAATCTACCCTTGATGTAATTGCAGATTTTGGGTGACTTGAAAGACATCTTTTGACCCTGCGTGATAGATTTTATTTAAAAACTGATTTATCATTATATTCTAAACCATAACACATTGTTACATGAGTAAAAAAACTTCATGTCTTCACAGGGAAGAACTTATAATTACATACTGTTCAGTTTAAAGCAAAGGACTCTTCCCCATGACAAATTTTTTTTGTATTTACAGAGATTTAAAGATGAAGATCCGGTCCGAGATAAAAGAGAAATCTCTTAAAATAGAAAATCCGTGATCAGAGCTATCATAGGTGTTAGGCAGGAAATTTAGGTATTATAAGGGGACCCACAGACACAGATTTCTTTTTAAATTTTTTTAAATTAACTTCTTACAAAAATACTCAGATTTTTTAAACAGTTTTATTTTGGTCCAAAGCAAGAGAGAAATAGTTCCTTGATCATTCCAGACCACGAAGTTTTTATAACTTCTGAGCTCAGTGAAGGGATAATTCCAAGAATCAGTTCAGATCAATCAATCAGTCAAATCATTATGCTTCTTTTTAATATTTAAATTTTCAATGTGATATAAATATAATATGGATGAAAATGCTACTGTACTGGATTAATTTATGTGTGTATATTAGTGATTTAATCAGAGATCACATGAAGGTGACTTTGCTGGTGCACACTTCGTGCGTGTTACTTGGGACTTGTCTGGACTGCTGTTGCTTGCCAGTGCTTTAGGAGAGAGCAGCTCTTTTCCACTGAAGGAAGGAGGCAGCACTCTCTTTCCTAGGCCATCCACTCCACAAACATCCTCAGCAAAGGTGATTGCAACAACACATGGCTGAGATTTTATTCCCATTTCAAGATGGTAAGAAAAACATTTTTGTTTTGACTTCTGCCTGGCTTCTGCGGCTGTCTGACTCCCATTTGTAGGGCTGAAGTGAAAAGTTACAAGTGGTACACCTTTTTGCAGAACTGAACTGTCCTGTACCATCTCCTACAAGCCACAAGCTTTACAGGCCGGGACTTAAGTGGCTGAGTCACTTCTTAGCTGCCTGGTGCCTTGGCTCAGAAGACCTGCAACTGATGGTGGAAAGCAAAACTACAAAGATGAGAAAAGGGCAAATAACTGCAGTAATTTAAATGTGGACGGCATCTGAGCTACTCTTACTCATTCTAGGTTATGATAAATGAGCATCAGAGCATTGCAGGTGAGCACTGAGAGGAAAGCTGAGACACTGGAAAGCTGATAGCAATTGGTCCTTCCCCGGTATTTTGAGGTTGGGAAGATCTGTGCATTTCAAAACAAGCTTGTGGTCCTCCCTTTTCACGAAGTCATAGTGAGTTTTTGCTCCCAGGAGCCACTTTGGTTTTTTCCTACAGTCCCTAAGTGCTGTTTCTTTTTTCTCCTTCCTCCATAAAAAATCCCCAAGCATTACAGGCCTTGCAGATCGTTCTGGAAGCTTCTCTGCAGGCAGCCCCAGTATTCACAGAATAAACAAATTTCATTCACAGAATGAGATCAGCAAAATCATTAGGATGTAACTATGACATATCTAATTTTCAATGATTCTTTCTCTTAAACTACTTCATGAGAACCTTGCTGCCCCAGCTTTTGGTAGGATCACTGCAGAGGAAAATGTGGGGCAATCACGAACATCTACTTTCCTACAGGATGCTGCCAACTATCACTTGCACATACAGACACTTAAGGCAGGTGGTCGGGGGGCTCAGCTTTGATTCACCGGTCCCCCTGGGATGTCTTTATCTCCTCAAGATATGATGCATTTGCCTCTTATCTCTCTCCTTTGTCCGTCTCTCCCAGATAACTTGAAGCGAGGTAGTGAGAGGGTTTACTACTCATTTAGTTGAACAAAGAAATAGCCTGTCCTCTCTAGTGCTTTAGAATAGCCACCCTAAGCTTCTCCTCTCTGTCTAGGCTGACCATAACGATGTCCAGCACATTCTTTGGCTGAATTGCTATAGCTCAAAATCACATTTCAGTGCCATAAATCAGGCATCTGGACATCTGATGCAGCAGGGAAGAGGTGGATGCTACATGTTCGGTAACAAGGGCCATAGCTCACATGCTGTAGGGAAGAAACTGTCCTTCTCTGGGAGGGTGAGTGGGCATGAGAAATTGTGGGTATGTAGTAACTTCCAGGGAATAACAAACAGGAGGCACTTCCAGGTGGGTGAGGTGGTTAGGAAGAATGACAGAAGAAGTAGAGGAGGAAAAGGGAACAGGCAGAACAGGCTGATAGCCATTATTACTGATACCTATGATTGTTTGAAGCCAGTATTTGTAGAAGGAGATGTAATGTTGAAAGGTGTCAGCAATATGTCATAGAACCACAGACTGGGAAAGGTTGGAAGGCACCACAATGGGTCATCTGGTCCAACATCCCTGCTCAAGCAGGGTCATCCTGCAGCACATTGCACAGGATTGTGTCCAGATGGTTCTTGAATATCTCCAGTGAGGGAGACTCCACAGCCTCTCTGGGCAATCTGTTCCAGTGTGTTGTCAGCCACACAGTAAAGTTGTTCTTCCTTATATTCAGGTGGAATTTCCTGTGCATCAGTTTCTGCCTCTTGTCCTGTTGCTTGGCACCACAGAGAAGAGCCTGGCTCCATCCTCTAGGTACCCTCCCTTCAGACACCTATGTACACCTACGTACATCCCTTCTCAGTCATCTTTATGGAACTCAAGGGAACCCTGATATTTTCCCAGGATCAGATATTTGAGAAAGTGATGGCATGTTGAGATAGAAAAAGCGATCTATATGGGATCATGCTGATGTCTCAGGAACTGCTTGGAAGTGGCTGAATTTTTATTTCATTCTTGAATATCTCTGCTATCATCACTAACAGACTTGAAGAGGACAGATGTGTAAGTTACGGCTATTTGAAAGGGGAGAAGACTTTATGTTAAGGCTAATTTAGCTTCATTAGATACATTCTTAGGTGAATAAATAAATTCCGCAAGGTTTGTGGAGAGCAGCAGGAGTGGGCTGCCCCCCCCCTCCCCCCAAGCTGGTTGAGCTGAGAGACAAAGGGGACAGCTGGGCAGGAAGGGCCATTCTGTGACCAAGGACACAGCCATGCAACACTGGCACATGGTGAGTGGGGCAGGGATAGTGACAGTGACTGGGGACAGCCACAGTGTCCTGGGTCTCTGGGCAAGTCTGTTGGGATGAGGTTGGCACGAGGCTGAGCCGGGAAAGTGGAGCCGCTGGAGTCTGAGATGAGCAGGCACACCATGGAAGGTAAAACCTGAGGCTGAATGCTACCCCAAAGTCAAGGTGTTAAAACCAGCAGGTGGAGTGCAAGACTTTGAGAAAACTTGAAAAACAAGTAACCTTCAAGTCTGGCAAAGGAAAAGGGAGAAAGAATGTCCAACCAACAAGAAGAATGTTTCCCTTACGGGGACAGAGTCCTCTTGGATGCAGAAGTACAAGCAGAACTGCAATGAAATCTGCCTGTACACTGTTACTGTGATGAAAAAAGCATTCTTGCTCTGCACTGTCGGCCCAGGGTCGGATTTTCCACAGTGTGGGACCGACGATGGGGACCAACTTCCCTTCCAAATGTCATGCTGTGTTCCGGGAATCAGTTCTTCCATAAATCTGAAAGCACAGAAAAAGTTAGGAGAGGAACAGTGGTCAAATGTCCCTGTCGGCTGCTCCTGCGGGAAATACGGTACTTTACAAGAACAAAAGGGTGTTAGAATCCCTGTCTTAAATGTGCAAATGTTTTTCTTTGTCTTTGCCGTTCCCATTTCCTTGATATCAGGTTTGAACATCCACCCTGAGCAACGCGTTCAGCTTACTCGTTTACAGCTCTTCATAGAATTTTTGCCTAGAAAGACATCAAACGATCTTCGGGGGCTCTTACAGTTTTGTTCCTTGCAGATGCAGTCTGATAAGCAACTCCCAAACTGATTTGGAATTGTTTTTCTAGTGTGTGGTTTTTAATAGTGGTGGTGGGGTTTCGTTTGTTTGTTTGTGGGGGGTTTTTTTGGGTTTGTTTGTTTTTAGGGGTTTTTTTTGTTGTCTGGGGGTATTTGTCTGTTGAGGGTTTTTTTGTTGGTGGTGGGTTTTGGTCTTTTGTTTTTAACCATGCCTTCTGGTGCTGATCCCAGCAGTTACTTACCACCTTTTCCATGGCACTTAGCTTTTTTCCCCATGCAAAATACCACATCCACCAGTGCCTGTTAGGGAGAAGATTTGAACAGGCGATCAGTGGCAGAGAGATGACACGTCTGCAAAAAATCCATCAAGAAGAGTGTTTTAATTTTGATTCTCTTCGTCTCAATTAAAAAAATAAAATCCTGAGAGCATGAGACTTTTCTAGCTCCTATGCAAGCCAAAGTGTTAAACGTGTTGGTAAAATATTTATGTCTGTGATAGTTGCCATACTTTTGAGAAGATAAAGCACTTCATACCATCACTGAGAAGAGCAGCTTTATCCCCATCTCGTGCTAGGATATTTTCACCTGAAGAGACTGTATGAAACTGTTCTTGGAAAGCTAAGGATAACACAGGAGATCAATTAGTGATAACTAATCGTTGGTTAGGCGAAGTGTGGCTTCACTGCCTGGTCTGTGCACAAGTGTGCTGCTGACAGGAGGGGGTGGGGTGGAATGTGCTCCTAAGTGACAGTCTGCCCGTTGTGTATACCGGGAGGAGGGTTTGGACTGCTGAAGGGAACAGTGCCGGGATGCCCTGGCGCTGCCTGTGCAGACTCGTCCGTGTCACAAGGAGCGGAGGGACACGAACAGCTCCGCGCCGTCCGCTCACTGCGGGCTGTGCCGGAGGCTCCGGCCAGACATCTGTCCCACGGCCGTGTGAGGGCACGGGGCCCGAAGCTGCAGTTGCAGCCGCCGCGGAGAGGGGATGGAGTGTGCCGGACCAGCACGAGAAAACGTAGACGGTGAAAGCAGGTGATGAGCAAGCAGACTGACAGTCGGCGTCCTGCTGTGATTCAGCCCAGAGCCTGACCGTCGCAGGTTCCCCTACCCGATTTCTCTATTTCTGTCTATTTCCCGTATGTGTTGTGCTCCGCGCAGATCTCGTCAGCGACAAGTGGAGAGACGGGGAAGATCTGAGGAGGAGCCCAATGTTTCCATACAAGATAAGACACGGCGTTTATTTCAGCAGTTCCCACACTTAGAAAACTTCCACGTACAGTAGTTTTTCACTCAACACTCAGCCAAGACAGAGACTTGGTACCGAGAGGAATAGCAGGGGCAGGTTTGCTGTCAGCCCCACGGCAGTCCCTCCTGGAAAGGACGGGCTAGCCAGGCTGCAGCGGCTGGGGAAAGAAGCTGCTCCGGGACACGATTGGGACTGTGTACAGCTTGTCTGCGTCCGCACAGATCTCGGAAGCCTCCTAAGGGTTAATCTGGGGGCCGTGAGTATGACAGTTCAAGGGCATCCTGCAGCGATTCAAGAAATAGAAGATAATTAACCCCCATAAAACCAATGTTTCTAGAAAGGAATAGCTAGCTGAGATAGATACAAATTCGTCACGGGAATGTGTGTGTAATTAACATCTCAGTCGCAAATCCGGGCGCGGAGAGAAGCCCGGAGCGCGGGCGCCGGCAGAGCACGGCGGGACTTGGTGCCGGGGCCAGAGCGGGACGAGCCGCGGCTTTAGACGGAGCGCTGTCGCCGAGCCCCTGATCGCAGTGGGCACCTTCGTGACCAGCTCGTCTTCCCTACGCTGGGCAGGGGTGGGTTCGACCGCCAAGTGAGCACTGGGCAAGGAGGGAGGGACGGGCAGTGCCGTGTTCGGCAAACGGGAACATGGAAATGCAGAAGGTTGTCACCTCTCGCTGCGCTGTCTCGGCTTGTGCAGGCTCGACCGAAAAAACACGGAATGAAACTGGTAAATTATGATCTAGTGAACTGCACAACACATTCACTCCCACGTCAAGAGGCGGGAGAAGGGAGAGCTGATGTCTCCTTGCAAGTGCTTGGGAGTCCCAACACGGGATACTTATTAGAGTGACCTCTTCTCTCCACAGCCCATTGCTGTGTTTCAGGACTCTGTTCAGCGTACACATCCTTCCCTTTCTAAACGTTCCTTAATATGCTTACCATTAAACGATATGCGAACATACACACAGTGTGTCTCTGACATACACATAGCTCTGTGATCCCGAAAAAGACAGTGCACCCCGAAAAACAAATTAGATTTACACTCCTCGGCGCCAACATCGTCGTGCACCCCCGACACACAGAGGAGGCGCTGCACACATTGCCCTGCATACGGCACTGCAATCGCTCTGCGCCTCCCGAAACAGGCACCGCTCTCCTCCCGATGACGCGGGCATCTTCTCGCTCCTCCCGCACATACATATCGCTCTCCGCCGATTTACACACATCTGGCTTCGTTCCCAAAGAAAAGCACATCGCTCTGCAGTGTTTTACAAACAAATCACTCTGTGCCCGACGATGCACGTAGCTCACGACAGTCCCGTATCTCTGAGTCTGCCGAAACACACACCGCCCTGCGTCGTCCCCACACACTCCCCACCCTCCGCCAGAAGCACATCGCTCAGCCCCCTCAATCCACGTTACCCTTACGTCCCGACAGACAGAGCCCTCCGCACCTCCCGACACATACATCGCTCTGCTCCCTACGACATACGGTACCTCTTGAGCCCAGCAAAAGCACAGATCGTTCTGCACCAGCTGGCAAACTCTGTTCAGCGCCTGCTAGCGCACGTATTATTTCGCTCCTCCGCGATGAAGGGAACATTCTGACCCCCGACGAACGGACACAGCACTTTGCTGCTTCCCTATACAAGCATCGCTCCGCGCCGAAGGAAACACACATCGCTTTGCACCGGCAGACACACACCTCAATCAGCACCCGACGGGGCACACATCTCTCCTCTCCCGATGACACACGCACCGCTCTGCGCTTCAAACGACTAGCACTTCGCTTTGCTCTTCCCCGAAACACACGCATTCGTCGGCGCCGAGGGACACACACCTCACCTCACTCTGCGCTCGCGGTATCCCCATCTCTCAGTGCCACGCGAAAAAAGCTGCAGTTTGATACCCAGGAAACACAAGTGTCCGCGTATATGGATCTAGGGCGACGACACCCCCATCTCTCTATAGCCCACGAGAACTCACATTGCTCCACAACCCCATCTCGTAAACCACCCCGCATACGAACGAAGCATACAGCGGGCAGTGGAAAACAACATCCTTCTCTGAGGGCACCAAGGCTCTAACCGAATACACCAGACCCAAGTAAACTGCTTCTGCGCCCTGTGCCAGACCTCCTGGACTTATGGACTCTTTTAAGAGCTACCACCTTATTAATAAGACAGCCGATGCAATTGTGAGTTGTACTTTACGGTCCTGTTTTGGATTTTTTTTTCGGGAAAAGAGTGGCTAAGGTGTAAAAGCATTGCAAATTTTAAGGAAAGCGGGACGTGCATTGTTTGCGCTATACGGATATATCCTGCATCTGCTTCAACGGACCACAGGACGTTCATAATTCGCTCAAAAATCCGTGGGAGCCCGCTTTTGATGTATGCACCAGTTTAGGGACGGCGGGTCAAATAAACGAATGCTGTCGGTGGTCTCAAAACAAATGTAGCCGAAACAAATGTGTTCCTGACTGCTGGTACATGGTGTTTCCATGCTGAACTACGCGGACCGAAGACTGTGTGAATCGGGAGCATTCAAAGCACAGGCGGTTCCACAAGACCCTGTGCTCTTGTTTTTCAGTTCTTTTCGTTTTCAGCAAAAGGCTCCGAGATGGATGCCCGCTCTCCTCTCCTCTCCTCTCCTCTCAGTATGAGTTTGCGCCCCCGAAGAGCACAGTCCGGCACAGGCGGTAGCGACGAGCACATGCTCCCGAGCGTGGCTCTTTCCCGGCTTTCGTCCGCCTCTCTCCCCACCGCCCTTTCCCCGCTCCCCATAAACTCGGCCGCCCAGCCGCGGACGGGGCTGGAGGCGGGCGGGCAGAGCCGGGGCCGCGCCGCGGCCGCGCTCGGTCCGACCTGAGTGAGGACTGCACGGAGCCTCCCCGCGGGCGGGCCCGGCCGCGCCTCACGCGGCTCCCGACACGCCGCTGATTGGTGGCGCTCGCGGCTCGCAGCCCGCGCCTTCGCTTCCCCGGGGCGCGCTCCCCGCAGAAGACGCGGCGCTTCCGCCGGGCCGGGGCAGCAGCCGGGAAAGTTTGCCTTGGCCAGGGAACTCGGCTGCCGCCTGCGCCTTTAGTCTTTCTGCCGCGGCCCTGAACCGAACGCGGCTACTGAGCGGGAAGTATCCGCGAGCATTCGGGGAAGGAGGCGGCTGCTTGCGGCAGCTTTAGCCAGAGGTCCCGAGGCCAGGGAGGACCGCGGGAGGAGCGGGTTTGGAAAGAAGAGAGCGAGCCGAGGCGCGAGCAGCGAAAGGGCGCTGAACTGCCCGCCTGCGGAGCCGCCGCCCCTCCTTCCGCCTTGCACACCGCTGTTTGAAGGGGGCCGGGGCGGAGCGAGAACAGCGCGCGTTTCCCGCCCCGGAGGCGGGGCCTTTCCCAGGGCTCGCGCGAAGGGTCCAATGGCAGCCGGCCGGTCTCGAGCGGGCGGCCAATCGGCGCGGGCGCCTGGGCTATAAATAGCGGCCCTCCCGGGCAGTTGTGGTAGTGTGGTGTATATTGGCTGTGAGTGCTTCGCTGTGGTGGGTGCTGAGTGATGGCGCGCACGAAACAGACGGCTCGTAAGTCGACGGGCGGCAAGGCGCCCCGCAAGCAGCTGGCCACCAAGGCTGCTCGCAAGAGCGCGCCGGCCACGGGCGGCGTCAAGAAGCCGCACCGCTACCGGCCCGGCACGGTGGCGCTGCGCGAGATCCGGCGCTACCAGAAGTCCACGGAGCTGCTGATCCGCAAGCTGCCCTTCCAGCGCCTGGTGCGCGAGATCGCGCAGGACTTCAAGACCGACCTGCGCTTCCAGAGCTCGGCCGTCATGGCGCTGCAGGAGGCCAGCGAGGCTTACCTGGTAGGGCTCTTCGAGGACACCAACCTGTGTGCCATCCACGCCAAGCGCGTCACCATCATGCCCAAGGACATCCAGCTGGCCCGCCGTATCCGCGGCGAGCGTGCCTGAGTCTCCTGCCGCAGCCCTTCCCCGGCCAGGCACGGAGGCAACCCACGTAGACCCAAAGGCTCTTTTAAGAGCCACTACAACTACAACCAAAAGAGCTGGGGCGCTGAGTTTAAAACGGATACTTTTATTTGGTGGGTAAGGAAAAAGTTTTGATAGTCTGGACGGGTGTTTTTAGTTAAGAATCTTACATTTACGAAATTACTGCTGTATGATAAAAAAAACTATTAGAAGGTTTCAGCTCTTTGGTATAACAGAAAAAGTTGTTATGAGCCCGAGGAACACTTTCCTCTTTCTCGAGCCACACAGATTTTAAAGTGTGTTGTTTAGGCAGGGACACGTGCAGACAGTCGTTTGTGTACCCACCCCTTCTCCTTCTCAGTGCTGTGTAGTCACGCAGTCACAGGGATGTAAACTCCATTCAACCTGACACTGTTTAGTCCCCTTGAACTAAAATATTCATTTCTCTCTGATTTTGTCTCCATCCCTCACCCACTTCATAAAGCACAAGTTACTCCCTGTAAAGCCTCTCGGATGAATTGTAAATTAAATTTATATCCTTATGGGGTTTTATAAAAGAACATTTTCTTATATGCAGCAGCTCAGTAAAATGATACTCGAAAACAAAGGCTAAGTGGGGACCATAAATGTATAGAGTTACAACATAAAAAAAAAAATAGAAACCATGCTCATTTCAAAGCCACCCTACAGCACTTTTCCTTGTGCCTGTAGAGGCTCTTGGCAAAAAGAGCCTTTGGGTCTACATGGGCTGCCTCCATTCCTTACCAGGTAGAGACTGTTATCTTTTAAGAGCAGCTAATGCTAAGATTTAAAGGGCTTTCACTCTTGTACTTTGTGTCCATTATTAAAGTTTTCGGTCCTCTAAGTTCTGCTTATCCCCCAAGACCAGTTTCTTATCAGTATTTGCAGTTTTTCCTACATATCTGAATCTGAGGTCTTAACCCGATGCTGTTAAACAAAAAAAGACAGAAAATTCAGAAACACCCGTAAGGGGGCAGGAGGGACTAAGAAATCGCTTTATATGAATGCTATTCAGTTCTGAAGCCATAAACAAGCTATAATTTGAATACTTAGAATAACAGGATGAATTAATAGGTAACAGCTTAATTAATAATTTAAGGTATAGGTTTTAAATAGGTTTTTTTTTTTTTTTTCAGATCGGGAAGGAAAAAAAGTGTCCCTATAAATTAGTTAAATTCTTGAAGACAGTTTTAAAATACATGTTATTTGTGATATGGATAGGGGAGGGGTGAGACCACGGCTGAAACGGGGCGGATCGCGGGAGAAAGCACTTGAGCATTTTCCATTCTCATTTCAGAAAATAATTTCTCTGACTAACAGCACACGGGAGATGGATAGTGCAGGGAAAGTGTCCTTTAAATATATGGCAATTGCAGCAACTCACGCATAGCAGTTGAAATGAAGGCTTGTCGGCAAAATCTGGTGTGAGTAGGGAATAGGAAACATTTAAGAAACGAGTCTGAAAACAAGAAATAGGACCTAAATACGGTTTGTATTCTTAATACTGAGCTATCTAAAGTAATATTCGGTATATGGGGCTTAACATTTATCACTAAACCGATCAGGGAACACACTACGACCATAGACGCAAATCCTATAAAGAAATTAAAGCTCTTTTGTTGAACACGTAAGTGGCTCTTAAAAGAGCCTTTGGGTTATAAATAACGGTCCAAGACGGCCTACTTGGAGCTGGTGTACTTGGTGACAGCCTTGGTGCCCTCGGACACGGCGTGCTTGGCCAGCTCGCCGGGCAGCAGCAGCCGCACGGCCGTCTGGATCTCCCGCGACGTGATGGTCGAGCGCTTGTTGTAGTGCGCCAGGCGCGACGCCTCGCCGGCGATGCGCTCGAAGATGTCGTTGACGAAGGAGTTCATGATGCCCATGGCCTTGGACGAGATGCCCGTGTCGGGGTGCACCTGCTTCAGCACCTTGTACACGTAGATCGAGTAGCTCTCCTTGCGGCTCTTCTTGCGCTTCTTGTCGCCCTTCTTCTGGGTCTTGGTGACCGCCTTCTTGGAGCCCTTCTTGGGCGCGGGGGCCGACTTGGCAGGCTCAGGCATCGTAGCAAGCTCAGCTTCACTCCACACCAAACAAGGACGCTAACCTCTCTCAACAGCGAAACTATTCCGGCAGCCGCCTTTATAGCAGCGCCGCCGCCATCGCCGCAGCGCTATTGGCTCGGCTTCATCTCTGCTCTCGGCGCCGGGCGTCCCTATTGGACACCTCTCGATTCNTGGCTCGGCTTCATCTCTGCTCTCGGCGCCGGGCGTCCCTATTGCACACCTCTCGATTCGCTCTTCCATTGGCTGTCGGGACAATTCCTGTCTCGCAGCCAATCACAAGAGGCGCTGCTAATCCGCTCGGGTAATATATAAAGCAGGGGATGCGCCGGCCTCGTTGCTTTTTCGAATAGCGAGAAGCTTTTGTGACCACTTCGCCGCTGCCGCTGCTGAGCTGCTGTGATGTCGGGCCGGGGCAAGCAGGGCGGGAAGGCGCGCGCCAAGGCCAAGTCGCGCTCGTCGCGGGCCGGGCTGCAGTTCCCCGTGGGCCGCGTGCACCGCCTGCTGCGCAAGGGCAACTACGCGGAGCGCGTGGGCGCCGGCGCCCCGGTGTACCTGGCGGCCGTGCTGGAGTACCTGACGGCCGAGATCCTGGAGCTGGCGGGCAACGCGGCCCGCGACAACAAGAAGACGCGCATCATCCCCCGCCACCTGCAGCTGGCCATCCGCAACGACGAGGAGCTCAACAAGCTGCTGGGCAAGGTGACGATCGCGCAGGGCGGCGTGCTGCCCAACATCCAGGCCGTGCTGCTGCCCAAGAAGACCGACAGCCACAAGGCTAAAGCCAAGTGAGCGCCGGAAAACAAAGCCTGCGAAGTTTTCTACCAAGACAAACCCAAAGGCTCTTTTCAGAGCCACCCACAAGTTCACTAAAGAGCTAAATTGCTTTTAAGTATTCTTAGAAATCCTTAACACGGGTGCAGCCAGTTTTCGTAGCGTCCCTCCCGACCATGTCTTTCAAATGTGTTAAATTCATTGCTCATAAGATATTGAGGTCACTAAAAGCCAGCAAAATCTTTAAAAACATGGAATTCTTGTGTCTATCGGAAAGGCTTTTTTTTCTAAAGTTGCAAGCCACAAGGCTAAAGCCAAGTAAATGATTGGTGAGGCTTATCAAATAACAAAAGCTCTTTTCAAAGCCGCCCACCACATTAGGCACAAAAGGGTTGCGTCACTGCAGTTTTGGTTATCTAAGAAATGCAGAAAACCACCTAAGTTGCTTTTTTCTTCAAGTCCTCATTTATACCATTCTTCGTTCCAGTCTCCCTGTTTCTGTACGGAGGTTGTCTTAATGCAGGTTTGGTTTTTTTTCTAAGAAGCTATACGGTTTTTTCACCGACATTAACTTTCCTCATTAATACCTTTTTAGAATTTCCTAGTTGTCTGATATATTTTTGTGCTTTGAGAACACTGACAATTTCAACGCGTTGGCGGTGGCATGTAGGGCTTTTATAATGCCGTGAATGTGACATGTCCGGGCCAATCAGTTCCGACTTTTCTGTAAGTGCTCTGTTCATTAGGTATTAGAGGAACACCTAAAGTCTTATTAGCAACCTGGATTGTTTGTTTTCTTTGAGAGTACTAAATAGGAGCTGATCACTGTTACAACTTCATGTGTCAGAGAAAGGGGAGTGGGAAGGTAAGCAAACCTTGCACACAAAAAATAAGGCCCTGTATAAAATCAGGCAGTCCTGGCAGACCTTGAACAAATTGTTTCACAACAGGAGGGGGTGTTCCTAGCCTCGGGCCCCTGACTAATCCATTTTTGCTGTGTTTTAACATTCGTATATGAAGGAGTCCCACCAGCTTTCCTTGGTAGAATTGTATAACACTAGGGAAAAGTTTCAGGCAGGGAGGAGTTGCCAGCGTTCTCAAGGAGCAGTCTGATGTAATGTGCCACTACGGTGGCAGTCACTGTCACTGGAAAGAGCACTATCGCTTTTATTTTCGTTTTTCTGGCACTGATCACTGGATCCACGCCCTCTTCTCCTTGGGATGTGGGGAATTTCGAGACGGCACTTCGTTTAGGAGAAAGCGAGTCATTCTCAGAAGAGTTGCTGCTTACAGCAAGTCACAGTGTTGCTTTAAAGTTTGTTTCTCTGCTTTGGTGCTGCCCTGCTGGCTTCCAATTTCTTTCTGGCTGTAGTGGGGCTCCTCCTGGTTTATTTTTCTCTTAGTATATGGTGCAGGCTCTTGGCCACAGAGGCCAGCAGCTTCTTGACTTCATGAGGCTCTTTTTTGCAGTTCGTGGCACTGCAGCAACGGGAGCAGTTTTTAACACGACCACGGTTTTCCCCATCTCTATCCTCTAGTATAGGGAAAAAGATGTGAGTTTTGCCTGAAACTGAGCTAGTGATAAATTTACTCCTCCACAGGGGAAGGAAGTCTACAGTCCCATCTCCCCTCCGTATCACCTTGTTCCACATAATGAAACTGTCCTCTGCATATTGGAGTGTAGCAAACAATGGGAAAGACTTCTAAGAAAAACCGTGGGTGCATCATCCAGACGTTGTGTGACTCGAATAAAATTTTAGTTTGTAGACTGTAGTAACTTGCAAGGGAACAACATAACAGTTTTCTTTCCCTTATACAAGAATGTTCTGATATCAAGAGTACAACGGGTAATAGTCAAGAAGATATATAGCTAATAATTATTATTGTAGTCCTTCCTCTTAATTTTTTTCTGCTGAAGAATGTGTTTAGTCATTATGCAGTTGTAGTGTCGAATTACATACATGGGAAATAAAGCCATAAAATAAAGACAGGACTACATGAGGTCTACATTATGAAAGGCAGCAGGACCTCTGATGTGTATTGTACAGCCACGCACTCTTGTGAAGATGCTTTATAAATGTGGTTCACCAAAACTGGGCTAAGTGGGCAGAATTATTGTTTTGAAAATGTATGTATTTCCTAACAATGCTGATGTGAACACCGGCAGTCTCCCATAATCGGCACAGACGGACTCCTGGATATTTCTTTGACAATAACTTGTTTTTGCAACAGCAGAACGGGAGAGGAAGGTAAAAATGCCTCCTTGGGCTCGTGTTAATGGGAGCACTTAGCACCTCCACCGGGACAGACCTCCGGGCAGGGCACCNTTTGGTTTTTTCCTTTGTTTTGCGTTTTATGATTTAATCGCACGAGTTTCACTCGGGCAGGTTAAGGAGGAGAGCTGGGCTAAAGCTGAGTTATCCCGTTGCTGCATAAATACAGCGGGGGGGGTGAGCGAGGGTTGAAGTGGGAGGTGAGTAACAGAGTGGACGGTTCCCACCAGGAACCATCATTTCTCCAGCGACAACGAAACACTTGGGGTTTCTTGGTCTGGTCGTGACAAGCAGATACTTTCCTGCTCCCTGCACCGGTGCCTGGGACGGGGATTTAAGGACTAATCCACCTCTGGGAGGAGGGAAACGGCGGGGTAACACGGGATGTAGCAGGACTCCACAGTGGGAATAGGGGTGTTTAGGGCTCATCAGGTTACGCTGCTCTAAGGCTTCCTCCAACCCCCTGCAGGGCAAGAGGCCCCTGGGAACAGCGGGGAGGAGGGAAAGAAAAGGGTNTGAGCGAGGGTTGAAGTGGGAGGTGAGTAACAGAGTGGACGGTTCCCACCAGGAACCATCATTTCTCCAGCGACAACGAAACACTTGGGGTTTCTTGGTCTGGTCGTGACAAGCAGATACTTTCCTGCTCCCTGCACCGGTGCCTGGGACGGGGATTTAAGGACTAATCCACCTCTGGGAGGAGGGAAACGGCGGGGTAACACGGGATGTAGCAGGACTCCACAGTGGGAATAGGGGTGTTTAGGGCTCATCAGGTTACGCTGCTCTAAGGCTTCCTCCAACCCCCTGCAGGGCAAGAGGCCCCTGGGAACAGCGGGGAGGAGGGAAAGAAAAGGGTCAGATAGCTCCTGGAGGGGCAGAGCAGGGCCCTGGATTTTTAAATCCAGAAACAAGGTATTTCCTCTTCAGTTTTGCCCCAGCCCCTGGGCAAAGTATTTTTCACTCTTCCATTCTCAAGAAACAAACCTGTAGGGTGAAGCAGAAAAGTAGACATTATTCAGTTCAGATAAATGCTGTAAATTAATCCCAGCTCTTTTGCAGTTTCCTGGCGTTTTGCCCTGTTCTTTATACCATGTCATTTCCTGCTGAGAAATGTCAGCTGCCAGGGTAAGTCTGAAGTACAACACATACAAATCCTATGAGGTTTTGCATGATATTTAAGTATCACTTAAGGCTAAAACTCCAGCAGCTAAATATGCCTGTGAAATGTGACCATTTCACTTTTTCCATGGGATTTGTAGCAGCGATTTCAAAAGCCCCTGCATGTAGAGAGTGGAACCGACTGAGATAAACTTGGCTTCCTGAGGCAGCTCAGCTGAGCCCAGGCACTCAGGTTTGCCTGTGATGCAGTCGGTCCAGTCTGCTGATGATTCGGGCACAGGTGGGGGCAGCTGTTTAAAACATTTTTTGATGTGTTGAAAGATTGGGGCTATGCCATTCCTATGGTAATTTTTGTCCTCTTTCTTAGCCGGGATGACTAAAGATGCTACTAACTCCTTGCTGTGTCCCAAGAGCATAAGGAAAAAAACAAAACAACTTGGTGATGAGGAGTTTTCAGATTATTTACTATTGCAGTGGCTGCTGTTTGCTACAAAAGGAAAAGAGGATGCATACCAGAAATGTGTGTATTTCTTCACAGCTCCGATGCTGCACAAAGGGAGGTGAATGTCCTTTAATCTGTTTGAAGTCCAGATTTCAGATGTGACTCTCTAGGTGTGCTCTCTTTTTATTTCAGGAATTATTCCCTCCATTTTCCTATGACCTTTGCAAATGAAACAATCTACATGCAATATAAGTAGGATTACAAGTACAAAAAAGTTGTGGATTTTATGTGTGATTAAAATTCCAATCTGTTCTGTAGCTCTTTTCAATCTACTTATTTTCTAGATGTTGAAAGGAATGAGAAGGAAGTGTCTTTACAAACAAACTGTGGCCCTGCTGTAGATAAAGCCAGATACTGAGAGGTGAAAAGCGATGGGAGGAACCATAAACTCCATAGGAATTCCACTAATTGACACAGACTGTTACTCACCCAAGGCTCTGCTAACCCCTGGATTTAGAGAAAAAGAACAGAGTCATAAGGAAAAAGAAAAAAAAAGTGTGGGGAGGTACACATTAGAAGGGGGTCTTTACCAGGCAATTCAGGAAGTCTGTATCACTCAAGTACCTCAGCCAGTGGGGAAAGAGAGAGGGAAATGCTGCTGGGAAATTAGGATAGAAAAGAGGCTGCATCCTCCAACAACAAGAGACCCCATGGGAAATGCCCATGACCTCTCCCTTTATTCGAAAAAATTAACAGGACTCCTCTCTCTCCTTTTTGGACATAAATATCTGGTGTTTGTGGATTAACCTTCCTGACAATGTAAAATGGAAGTATGTCCAGAATTGCTTCCTGAGATTTTTCGGTGTTACAAATGAATAGGATGAACATTTGTGATCAATACCTACTATCGTTTTTGACAAGGAATACTTTGGGAACAACCACTTCAGTGGGACTGCTGTCAAATAATTTAGCTCTTTGTAGCCGTGAAAGAAACCTAACCCAAAACCCAAACCATCCTTTCCACCTACACAGGCCTCTGGTCCTGTGACCCCAGTCCTTGAGGAAAGAGCTGCCTCTGCTCATTGTAATGCTTCTTCCTTCCTTGTAGGTGTGTGAGTTGGGAAGGGAGAAGTTCCAAGCTGCATTCTCATTTACTTTCAGCTGTCTTCTCCAGTGAGATTTGTTTCATGTCTTGAGCTGTGCTGTTCTCTGAATGGCACAACCCTAAGATCAGATTTTTGGCACCTGAAGTCTCAATTTTTTTCATTTACCCTCTGACCTGGGCAGATTTTCATCACTGACTGAAAACATTACATCAAGGTGTGTATTCTTCCCTAGCTGCAGTCAATACTTTCTCCTGCAACCATAATTATTTAAAAATATATTATTTTCTATTTTAAATGGAAAAGAAAGCCTCTGGGAAACTAAAATTGCAATAAATTGTCCTACATGTCAGGTAATTATATTCTGTGGCCATTAAAAAAAATTGATTTCAGGCTTGTCAGCAGATATAGCTTTACTTCATTAATAAAAACAAAACAAACATATCCCCTCCCCCTCCCCCAAACAAAACAAAACAAACCCCCAAAACCTAAAACCCTCAATCACAAAAACCCACAGGAAAGAGCAAAAAGTTACTACAGACAGTGTGTGATTTGTTTGGGTTTTGTTCAGGCGTATGGTATCTATTTCTCATTTCTGATTCACCGTTCAGTCAATTAACTAGAGAATACAGTTATTTGTTTGCTCAGCTGGTGTATTTCACTTTTGCAGAAATAAAAAGAGAGGATGTTTTCTTTTTTAAACATGGTGATGAATAAACATAAGTTTTACTGCAGGGATGGTCATCCAGAGAAGAGATATGTCTTTCCAGGAGTGATAGCAACTTTATTATTCTAGTAAAAATAAAATGGGGTAATTTTTTGTAACTGGTTGTGTTGCTCTTCAGTATTCTTTCTTGCTGGTTATTTACTACAGGACTAAACTGTAATGTCACTGATCATTTGAGATACAAAAAGTTGCTGATATAAAAAAAAATATTTTGACAAAAATGTTTGTATTGTGTAAATATTCCCTATATTTCAGCTGCTGTGAATCAAGAGGTATTTTGGAGGTAAACGTGGAAGGTAGATTAAGACCACATGAAAGGCCTGTTTAAAAATGATGCATTCAAGCACTTCCCAGTTTTGAGAATTGTTGGGATGAATAACTTTGCTTTGCACTGGAAGATCAACAAGTTGGAACCTTAGGGCACACGAGCTGATGAGAGTGTAAACCTTTTCACAGAACTAATGCCACAAACACAGAACAAGCTGAAACTGTCAAGACAGAAGCAGAAGGAAGATGGCCCAAGGAAACAATCCCAAGAATGAGATAACTTCAAAAGGTGGCCAGCTCAGTGACCAAAAGAACCCCATATGAAATCAAGGGACTATCACCAAGAACTAAATAAGAGGATTTGGGTGGGTGATGGGTGGCACAGATATAATTTGGGTTGCAATTTGGTGTAGGCACTTCCTCTTTGGTGGCACCCAGCTTTATCTGCTCTGCATGTTGGATAAAGAAACTATTCACTTACTCAGTAGACTGGAAACTCATCTTCAAGGAGGAACCTAGGACAGGAAAACTGTTTGAGGTGGCATCTGCTTATTTCCTTCATGGTCTAGGTTGCAGCGGCAAAATCACCTGCTATACCAGAATGATGTATTTGAGCACTGTGCCATCTTACTGGTGCTGGGTGATGTCATCCTGGGTAGGGTGTCTTTAAGAATATAAAGAATACTACTCTAAAATAAATAGGAAAGAACAGTAAAGAACATGAATGATGGAAGAACAAGCTATCATATGATTTTACATTCACTCTATTTGCACTAGTGATTATGAATGTTCATCCTATTGTGGCATGAAATTTTAAAAGTTTCACTGTTTTTGCTCAGCTTAAATCCTACTACTTTTACCTCCGGTGAAAAGTGCAAGTCCAAAAGAGTTTCCATAGTAGTAGTTCTTTGTTAGTTCACAGACTTTGTTCTCAGCACTGTTAGAAAAATAAGAGTTGTGTTACAGCAATATCAGATGTCAAAGGCTAGGTTCACGATAGAGCCCCCTAATATGCCTTATCATTCATACTGAAATTGAAAGGAGCAATCAGCAGCATTTTGTTTTCTGTTGAGCGAAGAGTTTTATGGGTCTAGAAACAATTTCACACACTGAAATCTATTAAAAATAAATCCTCTGAATTTCTGACAGCTGCTAATGAAGTGTACAACACGGAGCACACAAAGACAGGAAAGGCAAAATGAACACTTAAGAGCTGGGAGGCCAAAAGACATCACCGAGCTCCTACTTGAAACCAGGCAGCAGGGCTGGCCCCTGATAGCTGTAGTTTGAACAGGGGTATTTTTACATGACTGATTATGCAGAATAGTCACTGACCAATTCTTCTTGTGACCACCTTCACCATCAAAATATGAGCACTTCTTTGTGCTTTTCCAGTGACCCAGGTACACTTAAAAAGCCTAGAGACTGGAATATACCATGGCTTATTAATCTTTTAAGGTATTAGACATATACAGGCACCCAGAATAAGCAACTTATGTTTCAGAGTTTGCACTAAAACGCTTGGAGAGATGTCAAAACATCATTTCAAACTGATGAATAAAAGTATGGAGAGAGCCTCTTCCCACTGGATATCTGAAATCCAATCTGAGAAGTGCCCATAAGCCCTCAAACTGAAATTAACTTTTATTAGGTAATAGGTGACACATTTATGAGAGACCTGGTGCCTGTCTTGTTATCTGCACTACCAAACAACATGCATGTCAGTACTAGAAAGTTCACATCCGTGAATTTGTGGTCCCCGTATGAACTAAGCACATTCAGAAGTTCACAATATGTACTCACAATTTGGGATTATTCAGATCTAGTTTGAAAGTGATAATGGCTTTGATCTGCATCTATGCTGGCATGTAATTATCCAAGAACATGATGCAGTGACTCAGAAAGCTTGCAGTTTGAGCCTAATTAGTAGCTATATGATAAACTCTGATATCTGACAAAGTCAGCCCAGAGTATTTAGTTCCTTAGTATTTAATAGGTTTAATACAATTAGTGACAGATAAATGCAGTAAGGTCAGATGGGTTTAAAAAAATAAGAATTTTCATGTTTTCTTAGCTGCAAGGGGAACCTAAGGCAGTCACAGGGAGAAGCTAGGCAAGTTACTATAACAACAACAAAAAAATCACATGAACAGTAGAATTATTAAAAGAAACGGGGAAGATAAAGGAGATTTTAAAAGTACTTCTAAGATGTACTGATTAGTGGGCCATTGGCAAGAGCTCAAGATAAATGTCACTTGTTGCTACATAAATCATTTTCTAGTAGGCTGCACTGTACTCTTCTCACTTCTGCTACAAAAACCCCAAAGACTGAGCACCATCAAGTGGTAGATCTTATTACAGTACTGCTGTACATGGATGAGTATTCATTAGCAGTAATTTCAATTCTCTCCTGACTAGAAAAATTACTCTTTCAGTTTTCAACATAAAGCATGAAAACTTACAATAGAGTAAGGTCTTGCTCATATATAACGACACCCAAAACTGTGAGAACCATAAATTAAGGAAAAGCAGCATCACCTACAAAATATCGAGCAACACCCCCAACCAGTTAAAAACATCTTTAGTTAGACAACTATAGCAGTTAGTGAATGCTCATTACTGCAATAAACCAGAGCAGAATTTTATCAAATAAATCCTTAAATTGAATGCAAAACGCAAAAACTCTATAAAAGAGCTCAACAAAAAAACCTTTTCAAATAAGATTCCAGAATAATAAACTATAACGCTTTTCTTCTTAGTTGATTATACAGCTCTTTTATGGAAAAGGTGGGTGGCTCTTAAAAGAGCCTTTGGGTTAAATAATGTTTGAAGCAGAGATTTACTTGGAGCTGGTGTACTTGGTGACAGCCTTGGTGCCCTCGGACACGGCGTGCTTGGCCAGCTCGCCGGGCAGCAGCAGCCGCACGGCCGTCTGGATCTCCCGCGACGTGATGGTCGAGCGCTTGTTGTAGTGCGCCAGGCGCGACGCCTCGCCGGCGATGCGCTCGAAGATGTCGTTGACGAAGGAGTTCATGATGCCCATGGCCTTGGACGAGATGCCCGTGTCGGGGTGCACCTGCTTCAGCACCTTGTACACGTAGATCGAGTAGCTCTCCTTGCGGCTCTTCTTGCGCTTTTTGTCGCCCTTCTTCTGGGTCTTGGTGACCGCCTTCTTGGAGCCCTTCTTGGGCGCAGGGGCTGACTTGGCAGGCTCAGGCATCGCGACAGCTGCTTGTCTCCTGAAGAGCAGGAAACGACTCCCCGAACAACCGAGGAACGGAGTGAAGAAGGCGTTTGCGTGCCACCTATTTATAGCTCCAATATGCAAATGAGGGCATTGTCTCTGCTCGTTCGCATTGGTCAGAACAGAAAAACGTCATCACTCCCCTGTAGTTGCCTCTGATTGGTCAAAATTCGATTCGCCTTCTCATTGGCTGTCCACACAAGACCTACTTCTCAACCTATCAGCGAAGGGACGAGATGCTAAAGTGAGAGCTGAGCAGGGGCTCGCTGAGTGTTGGCTTCATTCCGCTGCCGGTTCTTGTGAGAAGGGAGCGAGCGAGGGAAGATGTCGGGCCGAGGCAAGCAGGGCGGGAAGGCGCGCGCCAAGGCCAAGTCGCGCTCGTCGCGGGCCGGGCTGCAGTTCCCCGTGGGTCGCGTGCACCGCCTGCTGCGCAAGGGCAACTACGCGGAGCGCGTGGGCGCCGGCGCCCCGGTGTACCTGGCGGCCGTGCTGGAGTACCTGACGGCCGAGATCCTGGAGCTGGCGGGCAACGCGGCCCGCGACAACAAGAAGACGCGCATCATCCCCCGCCACCTGCAGCTGGCCATCCGCAACGACGAGGAGCTCAACAAGCTGCTGGGCAAGGTGACGATCGCGCAGGGCGGCGTGCTGCCCAACATCCAGGCCGTGCTGCTGCCCAAGAAGACCGACAGCCACAAGGCTAAAACCAAGTGAACCCAATGGAGAAGAGGCACATTTGCTCCTCTCGAGAAACCCAAAGGCTCTTTTCAGAGCCACCCACAAGATCCTAAGAGAGCTGAGTTACCCAAAAACCACTTAAGGTCATTTTGTATTAACTACTCAGCCCGTGTTTTATCTTATTTTTTATTTTTGGCTTGGATATAGTAGCAATGCTTTCCATATTTTCGTCAACAAAGTCGTGCCATAACATTCTCTCCCCATACAAATTCTTTCTGGCATAGAATATATTCCGTTTAGATCTTATGTCGCAGAACATAGGAACACTATTTGTTGAGACTTCCCGTCCATCCCCGCTTTTCCGCCTCTTTCTTCTCAGTGGCTGATAGAACTCCATGGATGAGGCGTAATCGTCTTCGGGAAAGGGAGGGGGAAGGGAAGCGGGCGGGGATTTCAGCTGGCCAGTCCTTGGGCAGGGCGGGCTTTTTCAAGAGTTAAAGCTCTTTCTCATCGGGAACAAAAGGATCGGGAGAACTCGGGGCTATTTATGTGTCAGTAAAGAAACCCTCCCCTCCTCCCCCAAACAGACAAAGGCAGTTACGGAGATACCATGAGGGAAATAATACAATAGATTAGACGTGGCTCAGTAGTAGCGTGCCTGGCAATTGCATTATTTTGTTACAAAATATAATCTTTAAAAAAACATACATCCGATTTTTTATCAAATCATTATAAAACATCGTTTCCTGGTAGTCAAAGTAATCACTCGGAGGAAGAAAAAAGTCTACACTTCCCTAAAGCCGCCGCGCTATACCGGGCTCATTAGTACTTCTTTCGGTAATCCCAGGGAACAAAAACACAAGACACAATTGACCTCTTGACGACTTACGAATTACTCGATCCTTGCTGCAGGTTACAGACGACCTCGGTGCATCAGCTCCTTTAGGGAAAGTGTGGGTGGCTCTTAAAAGAGCCGTTGGATAACAAAGTATGTAGAGTAGAAGTCTTCTGGTACAATTTACTTCTTTTTGGGCGCCGCCTTCTTCGCCTTGGCCGCTTTAGGTTTCGCTGCCTTAGGCTTGGCTGCTTTGGGCTTCACCGCTTTCACCTTAGCCGGGCTCTTCGCGGCCTTCTTAGGGCGGCCTGCCTTTGCGGCTTTCTTGGGGCTCTTGGCTGCCTTCTTGGCTGCGGCGGCCGCCGGCTTCTTTGCCTTCTTGGGGCTCTTCTTCACCGCCGCCGCTTTCTTAGGCTTTTTCGCGGCGCTGGCGGGCTTCTTGGCCGCCGGCTTCTTGGGCTTGGCTGCAGGCGCCCTTTTCTTGGGGGCTTTTTCCTTCACTTCTCCTGGCTTCTTGTTGAGACGGAAGGAGCCGGAGGCGCCGGTGCCCTTGGTCTGCACCAGGGTGCCCTTGCTGACGAGGCTCTTGAGCCCCAGCTTGATGCGGCTGTTGTTCTTCTCCACATCGTAGCCGCCGGCGGCCAGCGCCTTCTTGAGCGCGGCGAGGGAGAGCCCCTTGCGCTCCTTGGAGGCGGACACGGCCTTGGTGATCAGCTCGGTGACGCTGGGCCCCGCGGGCTTGCGGGCTTTGGAGCCGCTCGCCGCCTTCTTCGGCTTCTTGGCGGCGGCCTTGGCACCGGGCGCAGCAGCATCGGGGGCGGCGGCGGGAGCGGTCTCGGACATCGCGGCGACTTCCTCTGCGGAGCAGGCGAACACAATTGGGCTGGCCCGGGTCAGATGCTCGTATTTTTAGAGCGGAGCCGCGCGGTGATTGGTGGGTTGCAGAGCCCGCCCCGCTGCACGGCCAGGGAGCTCTTCGGTGTGCTCGATTTGTGTTTCTTTGGACTAACAAAAGTGTGTTTTCCTCGGAATTTCTGCCACCAAATCGCCCAATTTCCTCGGTGAGGGGGGAGAAGAGCAGGTACTTGCGTTCGGGAGAGTTTCCTGCGGCAAACACGCGATTTGAGTTAAAGGAGAGGCGATAAATCCCGTGTGCTGCTGCTGGAGAGACCTCTGAAGGGAGAAACTTTTGTTTTTCCTTGCAAATTAAAAATTTCCTTTTGACATAAATATTACAGCAACAACTCAGTTTGATTCTTTAGAGGGTTTTCTTGGGGTCAAAGTTGAAATCTGACGAATTAAAGCTATTTTGACAGTTTAAATTGATTTTGAAGAGGAGGAAGTAACACAAACTCCTTTTTCAGCTCTGAATATGGATTAAGAACCGGTTCCTTTGACCATGTGTTTTACCTCCTAAAACGCTAAAGTCTAGTGAAATAGTGTCTTGTACAACCTCCTATTACGCTTTTTATAGAAACATAAGCAATTTGTTATTATCTGGAGATTTATGAACATACAGTTGGTTTATTTTGTCTTCCTGGAATTTCAGTACAAGGCAAGCAAAGTTACCCTGCTGCCCTATGTGAGGTGTTTTCTTTTTATTTGTTTCCCATATGAATTTTTCTACCAATTTTTAAATAAATCAAGCTATTTGCTTTTCAGTTCCATTTTATTTTCAAGTATATAGTAATTTGATACCTTATGTTACAAAATTGCAGCTTTGTAAAAGAAAGCAGTCTCCTAAATTTCTGCTGTTTATGGAAATTATCTTTGTCTCTGCTAATTTAAGATTTGCAAGGACTAGCATCGCAGTTTGGTAATTATGCTCTTAGTTCCCAAAGAGTATTATCTTGTTATATATTTTCTCTAAAAGCAGTAGAATTTTAAACCGTTTTACTGTTTGGATTTTTTTATGTATCTCACAGAATGTAGCTACACAAAGGTTTAGCTAAAGCTTCTGAATACTGAATCCTCTTCCCACTCTAAATAAAACCCACCTAATTAATACTTGTGCATTTTACAGCAGTCACTGAAATAAGGAAATGCTTTTATGATAAAAATTAGAGCACTTCGTGATAACCTGAGTTTTAACAAGGGGAGAGGTAGGCCATAGGTCATTCCTAAAGAACCAGGAAGGAGTCAATCAATACTGATATCTGGTAGAAGATGTTGTAATATACTGAACAGAACAGAGCTCTGGAATAATATTTCATTAATCTGTAACTGATTATGAAAAGAAGTGTATTATCCATTACTTTTTGTAGTTATTTAAGAATCACAAAGACTACACTGTTGTCAGCCCTTTGGTATTACCTGATATAACATATAACGTGAATACAGTATTTAAGTACATATTAGCAACCAGGAATTCAGATTGTATGAGTAGGTAGTTTTAAGGAAATGTAATTCTATTTCTATATCATGGTTTCATTTACAATGGCTGTTTTGTAAATACTGAAATGTATGTAAGATGAGAGGGGTTTTTTTACATTTGCTAAGATGCTGTTTCAGGGAATGTGAAACTATTAATAAATGCAATGAAGAGGAAAATTGCTGCCCCGTAAGTATAAAATACCAGAAAAAAAGGTTGCAATAAAATTGCATCTGAGTTCTGTAATGCTTTAAGGGGAAAATAATTGAGAGAAGAACTAATCAAATAGTGACTTTCAGGGTCCTGTTTTGCAATCCTGACGAAGTAAGGATACAGGGATTAAATGAATTGGAGTGGATGTGGGTGTTGCAGATATATCTTCAGAAACTGCCATATGAAAGTAAAATGTTCTGAAGACTTTATCCTGTATATATAAATCAGTGAATGAACTTTTCCATTGATTCGACTGCATAGTATAATAAAGCAGCAATTGCTGGGAAGATTTAGCAGTTGCCTAGAGACTTCATTGCATATAGACAGAGGAAAAGGACAGACCATGAGTGACATGTCAGCAAAATGAAAAATTCATTGTTACTTATTTTTGTTATTTTGAAAATATTTACTTCATTAATCTTCAGTGGAGGAAATGTAAATATTCCAGCTCTCATTTGTGCCTTCACAGAGTGTTCATTCACATTTGTTGGTGGCAAAATTGAGGTGGCTGATGGTCACTATCCCAGTTTTCTGCCTGGATTTTCTCCGAGCAGTTGCTACCCTTCCCCCATTTCCAGAAAGGACTACTAAGTATGTATGGGTCAGCTTCTGGTCTCTAATTACAATCTAGTGACTTAAACTGAAGTAACTTCAGAAATTTCATGGCAGATAGAGAAGCTATGATCTTTTTTTTTTTTTTTTTNNTTTTTTTTTTTAATGGTTTTACAGCAAAGACATAAACCAACTTTAGTGATGTAGAAGTGCTACTTGGAACACATATTCTTGTTTATGTGAAAGAAATACATGCAGGAAAAATATTTTGGAAAGTTAAGGTGTATTTGGCAATTTTAGAAAGACCTGCTCTGCAGACAGAGCAGATAGTTTAAAAAGAATGAACAGATATACTCAGGCAAAGAAAAACTGTGGTGAAGGATTACCTAAAAGGCAGAAGTGGGAGTTTTACCTCCAGCTAAGCAAATGAGGAAGGGAAATAATCCTGATTTAGATATAGGATATAGTGGAAAAATTCCTTTGAGAAGACACTACATAGACTTTTACATGCAGTTTGGTTTTCCCAGTGAGACTGGAGGGACGTAGAATTCATTATTTGTTAAAAGAGAAGGAAAGTAGTATCAGGATCTCCAGAGATAGTTCTGGAGAAGGCATCACTGTAAGGTCTACTTCATATGAGTGACTTCAATCTTTCTCACCTTATGGGCACCCCAGCAGGCCACATTACATCACAAACCTGCAGTCTGAGCCCTTTCTGCAAGACACTTCCCTTCAGATACCAAAATCTATCCAACATTTGCAGTTATCTATTAAGACCTCTTGGCATAAACAAGGAGACAGAGGAACCACAGCCAAGGGCTGGCACTACACCTGAGAGCTATCAAACGTTCCCATCTGCAGTTTAGGACCTGCCAATACTTGTTCCTACGGAAATAAGCTGTGGGTTATATTTAGGTATGTTTGCAACACGGAGAGTTAGCACAGTAGTTGTTCTCAAGCAATTTTGTTAGGAGGCATTAGCATGAGAGCCAGCCACACGAATATGGCTACTGGTAGCTGAGTGCTGTGGTCAGTCATTCTTAGACTGCCGGAGGAAGCACAGCTGTTACACTCGGGCACCAGAGCCCTTCTCCTTGCTTCAGACAGCAGTTTCCAGAGAGATTTAGGAGAGGGCCTTTACAGTGTGTGCTGCTTTCCCACAGACGTGTTCCGCAGCAAAGAGGTATAAATGCTCCCTGCAACCGTGATTACCCTCCTGTTACAGTGTTACACCCATGCCTTACTTGCCCTCAGTGACTTCATCTTTCATCTGAGTTGCAAATGTAATAACACTTGTGTGATCCAACCAGTCAGCACAGTTTAGCAACTTTTTAACACTTAGCTAAGGAATTTTAAAGTGATACCTACCAAACGACAAACTTGCTTCAGCCCAGCAAAACAAGCCTCTGCCTACATAATACTAATGTTGCTGCTGCTACTGCTGTTAAGGCTCCTGAGTATCCTTAGGTCGCATAAGGACTTTTAAATTCAGGGTATGAGTGATCATCTGTAGGGAGCAGAACAAATAAATAGGGTAGGGCAACAGATGACTGTCCCCATAGACTCAGCGTCCTGGAATGTTGTACACTCCTCCCTGTACCCTTGGTTAAGGGTTGAGGCACCTGTTGTGTCCTCCCTTCTTCATTGCCATGGCATGTAATTTTGCAATTGAAAATCTATAGTCTGAAACCTGGGTATGTTCATAGTTAGGAGGCACTGGGAAGGAAATCCTTTATGGGAAAGGAAAAAAAAGTCAGCAAAAATGCAGAGGGCCAAAACGCTTCTGAGAACAGCTAATAATGAAAAGAATACGGACTGTGTTCTTTACTCTGTGTGTATTTATTAAGATAATGCATGTATACTTTATTCACACACAATGAGAAGGTCCTCAGTCAGTCAGATATCAAAGAATAGAATTATTTCTATCCCAAAGTAATTTGGTCTTTTAAAACTAATCCAAGCTACTTGAAAAATTGTGTTCTTGACCACCCTGGCATGGTTTGAACGTAGTCATCAATGCGAAATTGAGGACACCTCAGGCCCTGAGACAAACTGTCCACGAAAGGTAAACAACATTAACAGAAGCTGCATCAGCTATGGCTCCCCCAAAAAATTGTGTCCTCCCAAAACGAGAGGGCCTCGCTTTGACCTGCATTTACTAGTGAAGTCCGCCACAGAAGGGTGCCACCACAGCATCTTTTCGTAACAACCTCTCCATCTGCACGGAATCCTGGCATCGTGCAGAGTGATGCTGAGCAACTCACTCTTCCTCCCTGCAACACTGCAGCACTTCTGTGTGTTTTCTGCCCTCCACACTTTCCTGCTTGTGTGACAGTGCTGTCTGTGACTTCTGGTACTAAGGAGGGAGCAATATGACGAACCTAAATGTCGCTTCCCACTCCAGCCAGAAACGTGTTAGGAACCTATGGAGGGACAAAGTGTCCTCAGACACATCGTGCATGCACAGCTGCTCTGCAATCTGCCATCTCCCTGGCTGTTGACACCCCAGACACTGATGTGACGTGCTTCCAGGTAAATTTGGGTTGGCAGGAAACTGTTTTTTTTGCCACACAGGCACTGACAGTGGCACCCAGGCACCGTGTAGGCTGAGAGCCAGAGCACTGTGCAACACACCACGCGAAGGTGCTCTCCTTAAGTGGTGCTGCCTTCCTGTTATTAATCAGAGATGTAAAGGTGAAGCAGGTACTGGCTCTAGATAAGGCTGTTTGTGCCATCTTTCTAGAGCAGGAGTATTGCAAGATAGCATTTGGGTGCTAGCTGAATAGGCTAGCTGTTTTCCCATAGAAGGGAACAAAAAGGAGAGTTATTTGCTGTGTAAGTGTTGTGCTGTAGTTCATGTTTTTACAGTATGTGCTTTGCAGCTGTGCAGTCCATGGTCTGGTGCCAGAGTAGCACTATCTCAGGTCAGTGTGTTGTCCAGATTGCCAGGGGCACTGGAAGGGCTGGCTGGTGCCTGAATTTCCCCACAATATATAAATGAGTTCAGTCACTTCTGCTGTCATACAGTTAGAAAGTCAGGATTCTGGCTTCAGAGGCTCTTTAGACTATGTTTATACAGTTTGGGCACATTCAGGAGGAATACATTTCATCTATATTGCCTGCAACTTGCCTTGGTCCGAGAAAGGATTTGCTTCTATAAAGAGTGTATTAAAACTAAATCTTGGTCTTTCTGGCACAGGTTTTTTTCTGCTTTGGAATTGAAAATGCAATCAAGATTTTGTTCATTTGGTTTTGACATAGGGAATAAAGTAAGAGCTTTAACTTTTGTATGCTGTTTGAGGTTAGTAGTTTGTAACATCTGACATTTAACTGTGTGGTTAACAAAACTAGCTCAGAAGGCCAGCACTGAACAACTAGAAGCAGGGATCAGCAGACATCCAGCTGTATAGAGGTGGTAAGTAAAGAGAAACCTGCTGGAGTTTGGGCTAGCTCAATTTGCAGTGAGACGTGTACAAGGAAACTTAATAGCTGAGATTACTCAAAGCTGTTGAGAAGGGGCCTGCTGATCAGTAAGGTGAACATTTGAGTAATTTTAGTGTTGTCCAGATCTATGGCATGTTTATTTTAAAGAAAAACTTCACTTGGATAAAAAAAAAAAAGACAAAAGAAAAGAAAAGAAATTGAACCAAAACCTAAGTGGAGGAAAACCTGTAATCTGTGCTTGTTTTATTAAGCCTTTAGAAGAAAACAGGCCTTGGCGTGCTTGAGTACAAGGAAAGGCTTTCAAGGGTTATCACTGTTAGCCACAGCAGTGGATGAAGACAGGAATTTTTGTTTGCATTTGACACAAATGAAAAAACCCAGGTTCTTAATCTTTAAATCTGTTTGGGTTTAGATTTTTCTTATTTTCATTTTACCACATGTGCTTATTGTCCCTACATGGTGAATGGTCTTAGCTTTAGTTTATTGTTTTATTTGGGTTTTTTGGGGGGTTTTCTGTCACCTTCTCCTAGGGTAGCAGGGTCACCTAGTTATGGTCCTTTCAAACTTGAGGGACACACAAGCTCTATTAAACTAGTGTTGGGAACACAAAAACTGTAAGTCTTGGAATGGCCACAAGAATACACAGTGCAGTAGTAGAACTTGTTTCTTAAATTAGTAATATCAGCAATAGTCCAGAGTGGGGAGAAATTAATGGGTGATATAGGCAGGAGAGCCTTGAGATTCTGCTCTCTTTGAGTTGCATTCTAGAAACATAATTATGTCACTTCAAGAACTGAGTAATTAACAGGAAACTTCATTCTAGACCAATATCCCAACTGTGACAGAGGCTAGTAAATAAAGAGGGTAAGAACAATAGCTGATAATCTCATCAAAGTGGTCCTTTATGTTTTGTGCTTTGTAGGCCAGAGACTCATTGAGTCAGAGGGGATGTCTTTGAATTAGGGAGCTGCAAATGGATTTTTCTTCTTTGTGTTTAACAGTTGTTTTCTCTAGGAAAAACATTTTTCATGTTTCAGGATTTTGCTTTAGCATTACAGATCATTAGAGATGGAGGAATAGGTGAGTGGGAGTGGTAGGTGGACGAATGAGTGATGGACATGTATAGTACGTGGACTGTATCCCTGTCATAGTGGAGAATTTCATTCGTACATGGTTAGCTGTCCTTAGTGGGCCTGTGTTATAAAATACTGCAGGAAAACATGCATGAAATGGAACAAAATGGCAACCAGCAAAGAGAGTGGACTGAATACCCTTCCTTGTAGCTGCAGAGAGATGAAGATAATGTATGTGAAACAGAGGGAATGGTGAGTCATTCAGAAGAAGAGATTAAAAGGAATGATAATTCAGAGCCAGGAGAGATATTCTTATATAGAATATCTGAGCTGAAAGATGCTGTGAAACAATGACTCCACCATTATATTTTTAGACCCTGTCACTTTTTCATACTTACCCTCCTGGAGTCACTGTGACTAAGGCAGAAAAATATGCCAGAGTCAATGAGAAAAAGGAATGCCAGAGTTCACAGAAATCTCTCCGAGCCCCTCACCGTTTTATTCTTTCCTCTGTCTCTATGTGAGTAATGATGTATGTATTTGGCTATAATGAGCACAGGCAAATTCCATATTGGAATTATGTTAATTTCATAGACCCTGTGGATCTTGTACTACAAATAGGAGGACTGCAGGCATAGCCAGCAGAAATGAGGCATGGGTTGAAAAGTCATTATGACTGATTTTTAGAGTCATGAAGTTATACCAAAAAGCCAGAAATGTCATCATACCCTTGTGACAGGAAAACATATTACATGAAAGAAAGAGTATCCACTCAGAATTGTGAAAAGCCTTTGAAAACATGGGGTACCCATAAACATGGCTTGCATAGCCATTTTAGTTGTGCATTTGACTTATGTTATTAATTTGCAACCAGTTAGAAGCAATTACCTTAATGGAAATATAATGCTTTTTGTATATCACCAGGATGTCTGAGATTTAATGTGAAGCAGAAACTGGAGACAGAAATAAAGGGTGAATGGGAAGCAAACACTAAAGACACAAGGATAGAAAATAAAGGGTCTTCAGTTCATTGCTGAAAAAGCCCTATGCAGATTCACTACTGATACAGTACTCTGAAAATCAGGCATAGCCAGCTTCCAGAAAAACACACATTTCCTTCTGGTCTAAGGTGAACACTTACACATGATTTTCCTCATGCTTCATAGTATAAAAGATAAATACTACCCTAAAGTCATAAAGCTGACCTAAAAGTTCTTATAACATGGTTCTGAGTATCTTAAATGCCTGAATGCAACCTCAGAAATGAGAAGATATGGTCAGATTGGCCTTAAAATCTACACGCGGAGGCCTAAAGACCGCCACCTCCCTGTGCAGTAGAGCTTTCGAACCATCAGGGAGGAAAANACGAGGAGACGCGCGGCGTGCTCAAGGTGTTCCTGGAGAACGTGATCCGCGACGCCGTCACCTACACGGAGCACGCCAAGAGGAAGACGGTCACGGCCATGGACGTGGTCTACGCCCTCAAGCGCCAGGGTCGCACCCTCTACGGCTTCGGCGGCTAAAACTTTCAGTTCTTCCCGGACCTTCTCGAGCAAAACTCAAAGGCTCTTTTAAGAGCCACCCACTTTTCTTTTAAAAAGAGCTGTGTTGCTGTGTTTTTCAGTGTTTGTTCTTGCCTTTACGCTTTGTTCTTTTCCCTTAATGCTGCAGCTTTGCTCCCTCTGGCTTCGGGCATGTCGGGCCGCTG
>VYXC01004923.1:443342-591764 GCA_013397175.1 Platysteira castanea | reverse complement strand
TTTTTTCTTTTAATTTAAATATAGAAGTGGTAACTTCTAAAAATGCAGCTCTCTGGATATACCTATCTCCCTTACAATTTAATCACAAGCTTTAATGGGCCAAGTAGACCACCAGGATCTCATCTTCTCCCCTGTACTACTCCATTTCCCAGATTTAGGATTGCTACCTCACAATCTTATCATGCTGCTTGGGTTCCATAGCCAACAACAGGGTACCACATGGGAACAGACATGTCCTAGGAAACAGAGCAGCAGATCAGAAGAAAAAAGGAAGTTGTGCTGTGAACCATTGCACAAGTGATGGAAAATGGAGCACCTGGTGTTTTAGGGAGGCATACAGGGAGTCAAAGAAGGTAGCAGTAGTAAATCTGAATGTCCTTTTTCTTTTAATTAAAGCATAGCCGATGCATGTTGTCTATGCAAATATTTCTCACCATTTTAGCTTTCCTCCTTACCTGTTTGCTTGTCTAATTTAGGATTTATAGAAACAATGGTTCAACTGAACCAAAGTCACCAGAATCTATTGTCTGACTGGAGAAAGGGAAAAAATCCCAACCAACTACATACCCTACCACTTTAAACGAACAGATTAAATACAGTAAATGCAAAGCAGGGGAGCAGGATATTAGGTGGGGTGCTATGGGGTTTTTTAGCAATTTAATGAACAGAAGACCAGCACTGAAAGAGCCTTCATGTGACAGATACTCAGCTTCATAATATTACAGTGGGAGTTATTATACCACTACATGAATATCTATGCTGTCAAACTCCACAGGACAATGTTCCATGTCTAAGATGAAAAGCACGGTAGAAAGCCCAGGAGAAGCTTCAAGCATCAAAGGTAGCAGCCATCCACAGCCCGCTCCATTGTGGAACAGGGCTGCACAGTCCTGTTCAAATAGCAGATAGCAGAGCCACACTTTCTGCCACTTAGTGCTGCCTAATGCATACCGAAAACTTTCACAGATCTCAGGTGACTTGAGCTCAACTGGTCACCATTCCTATTCCATAATTCTAAAAGCTACAGAGAAAAGCTGAAATCTAACTGTGTGGAATCTATTTGCATGATGAAATCCTTGCTTTCCCTTCATATCTTATTCAAAGTATTCCAAAAGGAGGGAGCAAAAGCCAAATTATAAGTAAATTTAAGTCAGAAGTTCACCTAGGGAGCTGACTGCCTTTTTTTGACTTTGCAGTTGATTTTGTTTCTTCATGTTGTTTTGAGAGGCAGTAGCAAATCTATGCAGATGGCTTCCACCTTCTTGAGTAATATCAAATACAATATATCTTAATGCTTATCTTAGAAGAATTTGCAATGCAGCTAACAAGTATTTCCTAATGTTTACATATAATTTGCAAACTCAAATCCTAGGCCAGTATGTTGCTGGAAACAGCACTCTTTTTTTTTTCTTTTTCTTTTTCTTTTTTTTTTTTTATTAATGGCTTTTGGGAATGGAAATCAAAGTACATATCAAAGAAAATAACAAAGTAAGGGACTGTAGAATTCTTTCAGGAAAAATACTTAGAGTCTATTCCAATCATTTTTCTCTAATCTTCCTGACTCTCTTCAGGGGGGTTTAGTTGGAATTTTCAAATGCTACATAGAGGAGGAAGTTTGTACATAGTAACTTGAAAAATTATTCTTTTATCCTTGATGTAAACAAAATGTATTCTACATTTTCTATAAAAACCTACATTAAGACTCCTTTGAGAAGGATTTATTTTCATTTAAAGTTAGAAGAAGTAAACTGAATTATATCTCTATAGTGATATTTGGATTTTAATGATGTGCCAGAAAATATATATAGCAATATTGATGCTTTTGATGGCAGCAGATGTTGCACAATAAATTAGAACCTTTCAAATTTGCCTCTTAAGTGTTAATGGTATTTCTTTAGAAGGGACATTTTTAAACTGTATGAAATTTTCTCTAAAGGTTAACCTAAAATAGCACAAGAAAATATTTTTAAAATATTGAATTAATTATTAATGTTATTTTTTATTTTTCAAGGCAGGGCCTCTGCAATTTCTTAGCAGAAAGAAATGATGAAGAGGTAATTGATAATTTTTTTTATTTTTGGTAGCTGTTAAAACTCACAAGCTTCTCTGCCAAGCCACTGATAGGCTAAGGTTTCTGTATGCATTTTATGTAAATTATGCTCATTCTTACCCCTTTCATTTCTCAGATTTGAGGTGCCCTAACCAAACGCAGCCACAGAGGATGCCAACTCTTTCAGTCTTTTCTTTAAGTTTTGGTACAGAAGATAACTCACACCATTATCCACACTCGTTTCTCAGCAGGCTTTTGTCAATTAGAACTCAGACCGTAGCACTACCAATACATCCTAAGTAAAGTTTTGTAGGAATAGAGAGTATATTTGAATCAGGATGCATTCTATTAAAAGGAAACAAATAAAACAAGGTCCCAAACAAATACTTTAATATTGAAAATAAATCTCTAGCACTTATAAAATATTGTGTTATAGACTGGCTTTGAGTAGTTACTAATTTAACCAAATTGTAAATGTAGCCATGTCGTTGAATTAAAGTGTTCAAATCAACCTTCCTCAGAAGAAATGGTAAAAAAAATCCCAAAAGCCTGAATCAAAACCAGATTTGGTCTTAACCTGACATACCAACTGTGATTGGTTTTACAATTTTACAATAGAGCATCTGTGTTCACCAATGAGACACACAATGACAGGATTTTTACATGATTATATATGTTGAGGAGTCCATTAAGTGCTGGTATCTCAGTGAGCCACTGCAATGGGAGCCGCAGGCTGAGGTCCGGGAGCCCAAAGCAAGAGGCCGGGAATTGCCGACCCTTTTCCCAACAAAGGGCCCGGGGACTTGTGGCCTGGCCAGGGGACTGGACACTCAGAGACACGGCAGGAGCCGAGGGTTCCAGATTTTCCTGTGCTTAGACTGTGGGAGGATAAAAACCCAGGGGTCCTTTGTTCGGGGCTCCTTCTCAGAGGCACCAGCTTAAGCTGCTATTTTTTTATTTAGTTATTGCACCAAGATTAAATTATTTTAAAGATCGGTTCATCTGAGACTCTGCTGTGGGAAACCTTGGGCTGAGCCAGCTCAGAAGCCTGGTGTGACTGTGTGAGTGTGAGGGTGTAGCTGTGAAGTGGCCTCGGTCCCAGCTCAGGTGTGCGAGTGTGACTGACAGAGGGGCTCCTAGAGGGACAGACAGGGAAGTTTCCTTGACATGTAAACACCTATTATCACACCGAGCACAGCAGCATTCAAAGATAAGTGCCAGACTTCGTGAATGATTCTTCATAGAGCTGAAGCTACTTCAGTGCTGTAACCAGCAAATAGAATTTGTTAAGTGTTCAAGGCTTTTACATTATCTCCCAAAGTATCTGAGGGAAAGATGAGTGGCATTGAGGCTCCTTAAAACAGATCTTGAGTAAACAACTTCATCTGTATTGTCTTGATGCCTGGGCCTGATGGTGCAAACTGCCAGAGGCAAGCATTTACCAGATATTACCAGTCTCATCCATGCTTCATAACAGGTGGAGCAGTTCTCCAGTGAACTTTGTATCTCTAAGTCTGGGGCTTTTCTAGCATACATCATGTTCACCAGGTGAACCTCAGCCCTGAGTTTCTGCTGTTCCTGATTTAACGTTTAATTCAGTTCAGGACCTTTTTCTAAGGAAGCTGGCATGACAAAACCATGTAAGAAAAGAAAAACAGGAAATAAAATACAATTGTTGAGGTATAAAACAAGATGCAAGAGGAAAATACTTACAAGATACAGTACAAAAGAGTAATCCAAAAACCACAGAGGTCAGCAAGATGCAAGGGAGATCAACATTTCCCCATCCGACTCTCAGTTGCTTGATTAGCTTATTGAGTGTTTTAGTGAGGATTAGTCTTCAGTATCTACTATCTGAGCCTGTCAATAAATATCCTACTTTCAGAGTTCCTCTGTAAACATGAAAGGACATTTCAAACATAAACGACCTGAAGAAGAAGGGCTACATGTCAGTTTACCTAATGGATAGCATGTGAACCTATTTGTACTGTTAACATACCCGATACATGCTGGAAAATTCTGCTTAACCTTTGTAAAAATATACAGCCTGTTATTTATACGGCCACTTCCAGTGCTTCTGTTCCTGCTCCACTTCTGCTGCTCTTCTCATACATGTGACTGGCAAACCATGACGGTACCTGAGGCCCATTATTGTGTTATCCTCATTCTTTGAGATGAACCAGACAAAGTTAGCCATCCTGAAGCAGGTTCAAATCTTCTGGATATGGGAAGTGCTGACCACAGCATTCAAAATTTCCAAGAAGTTGTTAATTACTTTTTGAGTTTTCCAGCGTATTACTTATACAAACCAGATATTCAAGGGCTGGTGTGTGCCATGGGTTCAGTGACAGTGAGTTTCTTGGCTCTGAAAGACAAAGCCTATTTATAAATCCTTCAGCTGTCCTCAGCAGCAGTCACAAACGCTGTGTGACAAGTCATCCCATTTAGATTCCCCATGGGCATCTTGGCACTAAATGAGTCTGGGATGGCCATACACCAGCATGCACGTGGATCTCATGGCTCTGTAGATGGGGAAAGCAGAGATGCCACTGCTGTTTCCGAGAATGTGAAAGCGTGAGGTGGACTGTACCCCTAGATGGAGTAACATCATCTTGAAAATGATACTGCTTCTTTTGTCCTATGTATATGAGATCGATGGTCTCTACATGCCTCTGTGCATAGCTGTGACATGATGACTGTCAGGGCTATATTTTGGTCATGACACTTACACATGTATTTCCTGACTTTCAGTGGACATCAGGAAGCCAATTTCTGTAATAGCTTTGGGATTTATAGGAGTTTTGCTGTCAAGGACTACGCTGTCAGCAAATAGAGAACGAACCCAAATGCAAACCATTCTCTCAGCCATAGTGAAATTTCTTATTAGAAGGAACTATCTGGTTTAGTCCAGCAGGAAATCTACTGGCAAACTTGCACTCAAAAGCAGCCACAATACAGTAGGCAAACCAACGGGACAGTGTCCTTTTTGTTATTGTACTTTTGGTTCTGATTGTAGACAGCCAAATTTTTCTTCCACTCTTTTTAAGTGGTCTAACCACTATGTAACTACTTAAGAGATGGGTTGTATAAACAGAAAATCTCTTTTGACTACATTTTTTCAGTGAAAGACATAATGAGTTCTGTCTTTAGTGGTGAAAGTAGTGCTCTAAGCAAAACTATCTGATAGAGTCTTTCAGAGGACTTAGACAAATAGTTTGTGAATCCTGAATCACTATCAGCAAGAGACCAGAGAAACTCTCTTTGTGGTTTCACAAACACTTCTGAAAATAATGAGTTAATGATTAAACTATTATGACAGAAAATTGAAATTTAGCAGTTCTTATATATTTCTAATAGCACGTTTCTATGGACTCAACTAACCATCTTTTGCCGTATGTTAAAAAACTCTTTGGTTTACCATATGCCTTTGACTTAGGTGTTATTTTTGTCACTAAGGAGCTTATTATGATAGCACTTGTGCTGTAGTTTAAGGGTTAGGATCATGTAACATATGGTATCTCTCTCTTGTGAGTTTCCACTGTAAGTCTAGAGTAATTGTAACAAAATTATGGTTAAAACAGACAAAACATTGAAAGAAGCACTGCCTGAGAGAATTGATTAGGTACTTCACAAGTCTATAATTCCTGACAGTGGTAGGGGTACATATATATGTATGCTCAAATACTCTACTGTTGCACAATCTGGTTGATTGACTTCTATAGTGGTCACAGCAAAAATGAAACTTAAGCATGAGAAAATGAAAAAAACCCCAAACTGGCATTAATGAATTAGTTATCTACCCACCAGCTATGAGGAAAGAAACCAGTATCCAAACAAGAATTTTTAACAAAAGGTAGGAGATAAATTGACTGTAAAGTGGAGTCAAGTCTTAGTCTGTTGAGAGTAATAGTAAAAATTCCCATTGTTCTCAATGGGAGCAAAATTTAGCCTACAGGTTATATGACATTCATTAAAATATTCATAAGTTATAATATAAGGTTGAATAGATATATCGTTTGTATTTCATTAATATGTCAAGGTGAAAACTAATGGACTATAGCTATCGCAGGGTTAAGAGCAGCTTGTTTGCTTGTATTTCACATTTCTCTCCTTGACCCCTTTACACTTTCTGGGTCATGTAGAACAATCATACTATTTAATTTGCAACACCTGTCAAAAAACTCTGGCAATACAGCTCAGTGGAGGAAGCAGAAAGACATATTCCAACTTTTGGGGGACTGAAACAAGCAAATGTCACTGATTTAGAAATCCTCTTTATGCAGGAGTCTGTGCCAACAGCCACAGTTGCACCATTCATAATGATTGCATCAAGTTGCACATGACCAGCAGCACTCAATACAGCACCATGACCTGCAGGAAACCATTCCATTTGTAAAAGGTCAAACATTCTTTGCCTTAAGCTTTTGAAATGAAGAAGAGAAAACAATTTCAGGGCTATTTACTACCCTGTTCTCTGACAGCTTTTGTCCTATCTTCCTGTAAGAGATATTTGCTTTTATAGTTACAATCCTTCGAGTAAATATGATGCTTGTGGCTACAAAAACAAACAAAAAACCCAAACAAACAAAAAAAGGGCATTTGACTGGTTTTTTTGAGTCAAAAATCTTTTATCTTGTTTCTTAATTCAGAAAGATTTAATGGCTGATGTCCTTTCTATACATTTTAAGTAATTGGATAAGAATACAGATGATCACAGAATAATGCTATAAATGTATAAATGTATAAAAATATTTTAATGTTTTTGCTACTGATGTAAATATGATCACTCTCAAAATCAACCCAAAATTTCTATTGCCAAGTTCCAAATATATGTTGCATTTCTAATTCTTTTCTATGCTGCTGACTTTGGGGGAAACAAGATATAAACTTCCTTGAGTTCGTTTAAATACAAATGTACATACATGGGCAATATAACATCTAAATAGACAATTGAGTCCAGAAAGAATCTTAACTTACCAGGCATAATAAGTGTACAAAACATACTAAGATGCCCCAACCCCTTAAATGAAAATAAACAATGTCTTAGTCACATTCTTGTGCATTTAATTGCAAGAAAAATTTATGGGACACTTATGGTGACCCTAAAGATGCTTTTCAATGTATTAGAAAATCATGTCACAAAGAAAACTCTTGGCACAAAACTTTGCTAACAGGAAAGGGAGGCACAGAATGACAAGAAGAGTGTATGCCATTTAAACAGTAAGTTAGCAAGAAATACTGTCAAAGGTTATAGCAATATTGCCCACAATGTGCTATATCCCAGGATTGTCATTCCCTTGCATAGGCATCCTGATTCTTCCCTCAAAACAGAAAAAACTTCTACAGTATCCAGCAACACTTTTCTTTCCAACATTTCCCTTGCTGTTCCTGCTGCTTCTGTTTGAAAGCACCTCTAAAGCACCATCAGGTTTATGATTTCATAAATCTGCAAGAAAGAATTACAGTGCAATAATGGTCATCTGCCTCTAAATTAAAACTGTATCATAACACTGGGGGCTGATATCTATAAACTTGTTAAAGCCTGCAAGTAAAACATTAAAAGGAGGAAAAAATCTTTCCCCAACATGATGTATATTATATAATTATGATGCTAGTAAAAGTCTTCAGTGTAACCATGAGAGAAAAATAAAGAATAAAGAAGTTTGAAATAAGATGGTTATTTGTTTGTAGTTTGCAGCTACATTCATGATACTTGAGATTGTTAATGAAATTAAAGCTAACAACAGTTTCTAACAATTAATGCAAAATAATTACCTAGCTTTCTGATGAGATATCCTCTGGCTATGGGTGCAAATCAGGAAGGAAACAGAATGAATTAATAGGTCTCCATATGTACCCTTGAAAGAGCTAGCAAATAAAATCAGAAAGATTCATAGGAGAGTAGATTTCACCCAGTAATCTCCATGCACCTTTTCTGCTGCCTTGATGCAATGCTGGTGTGTAATAATGTTTTATTTTGAATATATGTTTAAAATCAGTGTATTTCTGATCCTCTTGGTTCAACATTCATATGTGTAAGTATTCAATTTCTTCATGCCAGCATTTTCTCATAAAATCTGTTTCATTTAGGTGTTTCCAGTAATTTTTGTTTAAAAAAGTATTCAGAGCTTCAAATATCATCTAGACTAGGGTTTGGCTACCCGTCCAAGGTAGCCATGAACAGTGCATTGGTTTTTGTTGAATCATTACAACATGCCCATATGGATTTTCTCCACTGGATTATAAATTTCTCTAGCTTACATTAGGTTTTTATGGTAAAACTGAATGAATCATCACTTTTCTCTGAGCTCACCTTGGGATCAGAGAAATAATTAATTCTACTCCAAAAGGATCAGATATTTAAAAGGACACTGATAGGACACTGAAATCTGACTCTAAAGGAATTAGTGTTGTACAGGATATTCTTACGAATTCTTTTCGTTATTATTTCATTTCATCATGTTTCATGACAATTTAAATTATTCTCTTTGTATCACAATGGTCTGTGTCACTCTTGAGTGCTGATATAACCTTTGTTTGTGGCAGAAGCCATCTGACCAGGGCTAACACAGACTTAAAGTTGCTGATTTCGGGAAAATGTGTTCAGGATTGCCTAAAAATAATAACTCAGTGGAACTCTCTCTTTCTTGTACTGACAATTCAATGATGTCATGTTGCCATTTTAGTCCCATAGAAAAGTAAAGTTTGAACTATTTAATTCTGGTTTAATATCAAACTATTTATTTTAATTTTAACAAATTTTGAGGTGCCTATTCCTTGTAATTTATGGTATCATATGACTTACATCTAGATATACCAACTAAAATAGCCTCAGGCAAATGGTAGGAATGTTGCCCATTTCTTCTTTGAGATTTTCCAATAAAAACTTTCAGACATAAACATTGAAGTCATACAAGATGACTCCTATTCCTGGAGGATATGGGGACACCAGTGGATAATAAGATAAGAACATTTTCGTAGAAATATAGAATATTTGGGTTGGAAAGGATCTTCAGAGGTCATCTAGTCCAACCCTTCTGCAATAAGGAGGGACACCTCCAAACTAGATCAAGTAGTTCAGAGCTCTGTCCAGCCTGACCTTTAACGTTTCCAGGGATGGACTATCTACCAGCTATCTGGGCAACCTGTTCCAGTGTTTCACCACTCTAATTTTAAAATATGTCTTGCTTTTATCTTGTTTAAATCTATCTCCTTCTAGTTTCAAACCGTTACCCTTTGTCCTGTCACTACAGGCCATACTATATCCATCTTTCTGATAAGCCTACTTTAAGTACTGAAAAGCCCCAAGAAGGTCTCGCTGGAATTTACTCTTCTCCAGGATGTAGAACCCCAACTCTCTCATCCTTTTTTCATGGATGAGACTGCTCTTACAGGTCCATGTCTTTCTTCTTCTGGGAACCTCAGACCTGGTCACAGTACTCCATGTGGGATCTTACGAGAGTGGAGTAGAGCAGGAAATCACCTCCCTTGACCTGCTGGCCACACCTCTTGTTATGGAGGCCAGGATATGGTTGGCTTTTTGGGTTGCCAGTGCACATAGCCAGCTCATGTCCAGCTTTTCTTCCACCAGCACCCCCAAGTCCTCCTCCACTGGGCTGCTTTAAATCTCTTATTCACCAGTCTATATTGATACTAGGGCTTGCCCCAACCCAGGTGCTGCACCTTACCCTTGGCCTTATTGAACCTCTTGAGGTTCCCATGGGCCCATTTCTTGAATTTGTCCAGATCCCTCTGGATGGCATCCCATAGGAGTGGCACACCCAGTGTCACCTTAGCTTAGGAACAGTCACTGACCGATTTAAGTCAAAACAGGTGATTTTTTCTAGTTAGGATAAACTTAAACATTTCTCTCATATCTTGTATATTAATAATTTTGCCACCACACTATCCTTGACAGTAGTTATTTTATAGCAAGGAAATGAGAAAAAAAGAAAAATAGGTACGTCCTTTGTCACCTATTCCCTAAACCCAAGACATTTATACAGGAATAAGCAATATACATTTGAATTACAAACCCAATGAAATGCCTTTTTCCAGAGGCCAGGTTTAGAATTTGAGGATTGCAGTGATATGTAATCCAGTAGATGCAGGACACCTTATCCTATACCTGAATATTGCCCTTACCACCAACTTGCTCTGATTCACTCCACAGCTTTGTCACTATTCCTGAGCCAGGGTCCTTCCTAGCTAGCTCAAGAGCCCCGGCTCAGCGGGGTAAGTGACACGAACCAAGGCAAAAGACAAAAAGGCGGTCTTCCCCCCCAGGACCGTGTCCCTGGGGTAAGTGATTTTAATCCGATCCAGAGGGGAAAAAGGAATCCCCAGCCTCGTGGTCCTCCTTTTGAAACCCCCGGGAGGAGGAGGCGGGGAAGGGGTTAAAACCAATGGGATCCAGGTGAGGTGGAGGGGTAGGAGGCAGGGATCACAGGAATAGACCACCACCACGTGGGGGTAGGGAGACAGACCATACCATACAGTAGTGCAATATTAGGTTCCACCCAGTGCAAAATCATAAGGTAAACAAACTAGCTATACCTAGTGCAATACAACACAGCATTGCTTACTCATCTTTTCCATATTTATTTCCTTTGTCTTTTTTGCTCTTCTACTGTCTTGTCTTTCCACATAAAGTAGCAAATGACTCATTTGTAACAGTCTCTCACCTGGATTAGCCTCTTTGTGTTTAATTGATTTTCCGGCTTTTTAAGGGGATGTCTTTCAAGATTTCTGTTTTTTTCTTCCTCTTGCCTGAATCCCTCCTAACTTTTCTGAGCAAGATAAAAACTCTGAACTTCTAAATTTTCTTGTGTTCAAATATTACGTTCATAACCTGTTAGCTTTTACTGCTGTCTTTGCAAACATCATATTTTTCTTTCACAGACAACATCCATAGATAAAGTGGTATATCATTTTGTTTTATCATCTTGAAGTAGCTGGTGATAGTCTTTTTTTCCCAATCAAAATTCAAGTTCAACGTTTCCAGTAAGAGAAGCTGAAAGATTACATTGTTTTATATCACTTGTTAATGCAAATGAAGAACACCAAACTCTCAAAGAAAATTCTTATTTGTCAAGATGACCTGATAAAAGGAAATATAACCTGAGGCTTTGTACAATATTTCTTTCCAGGGTGAAGGCTCCTGCAAGCCTCTTTAATATTTTGTATAAAATAAAGTAAGGAAATACGAGGAGTTACTGTTTTCTTGCTTGGAGTTTTGGGAGTGATATTCTGTCCCTTCATGCATTCTGAATATATCAGCCCCAGTAGAAAACTCCCACTCTGTATTTTATGGGTGTAATTCTTAAGTATTATTTTGTATATTATGTTCTTGTATATCATAAATATATATGCATACATAGTGAAGATTGTTTTTAACTATCAGTGCAGTAAAAGTGCTTCAGCATTTGTCCCTATAACAACATTATGAGAAAATAAAAAGTTTATTTATCATGAACATTTTTTAACAACTTATTGCATGACTGCCCTTAGGATCCTGATATCCAAATTACTTCTTACAAGGGATTTGTCTTACATACCTTTCTGTTGGACTAGTACAAGCTGAGTAAACAAGTTGAAATCTAAAATTCATTGGAAAGTGACAAAAGATCTGTCTGTGTCCTCTAAGTACCTTTTGTAAATGCAGCAGAAATATAATCTTCCTTCTCTTTATTGTCCACTGAAAGCAAAATAGACCTGTGACTTAATGTGATAGGAACAAATCCTCAAGTTACAAAATTCAAATCCAGATAGCAAATATCAAGAAATCAATATCAAACTCAAAATCATAACAAACTCAAATTACCTAAAAAAATGCAAAACAATCACATATCAAGGAAAACTGGACTGGTAAATCTGAGATACTAAATTTGACCATAAGTGGAGGAATTTGTAATTATTTTTTTTAAATTAAGAGCATATACTTCTAATTCAGAACTATTTTGTCTTTATTTTTTATTTGTTTGATCTTTTTTCAATGCTTTCTTTGTAGCTGGAAATAACAGAATTGTTAGAAAATCTGGCAAAAAGAACACAGGGTTTTCCCCCAGTGTTACCTTTCAGGATCACTGAAAGGTGATTGCTTACAGGTGTTACATTTCAAGATTACTAAAAGTTGCCAAAAATACTTAATGTCAAAAGTGGGATCTAATTCTTTTTCCTTGCTGTAGGATCACTTTTAACATTCCTTCAAATCAGGTTTACTATTCTGCTTCATTGTTTAATGAGGCCTCAGATTAATCTACAAAGTGTCAATAAATCATAAACTCTTTCATTCATGCTCAAAGTGCATTCAATCCATTTTACCCACTGCTGAGCTTCTAGTATCATCAAAGTCTGATCTATCTTTGTGCATTTACTAAATAATTTAAGAATATTATATTGACTGCTTATAGGTTATTTTGAAGTACATGGAATATATAGTTATATTACAATTTCTCAAGTGGACAAAAACTTCATTAGTTGTTGGGAAAGTATGAACAACATGATTATTAATAAGGCACAAAAGGTAGCTTTTACACACAAAAAAGCTTTACCTTTACAAAAAGACCTTTTTAACATGTTTTGTGTTATACCAAGGCTCTAATCTACATCTTATCTTCCTACTCTAAGATTTAAGACTAGCCTCTAGTACTCAGACAAAAGAGGCAAAAAAGCCTTATGTAGCCTTATTGCTTTTATTCTTCATAGATGGCAGAGTAATAAGAAAGTGCACAATGGGCAGGTAGAAAAGATAATGGGCATGAGATTTGGCTGCAGTGCATTGGCACATGTCCCTACACCTACTGAGCAATCTATCTACTCTATATACCTTTCTATGCAGCCTTTTGTATTGGTTGTACAACAGGCATTCTCAACAGAAAGTGATTTTTCCTTTTTGTTGTCCTACTAATAGCATAACCATTCAGTGGTGTTGATAGGGAATACTTTTATGCACATATGAGAGAATAAGAGTTTGACAAAATGGTCTTATATGGTGAAAGATGCTGAATATTCTTCTTGCAGGACTTCATAACATCAGATAGTATTTCCTACAAACTGATAACAGTATAGCCAATTGGTAAAGTATTACCATAGTTCACTGTGAACAGACTTTCAGCATCATGAAAGTCTAGGCATTGTCTTACCTCTTACCTCAAGTGTTTATTTGCTTTAAAGAATTAAATGACATCTGACCTTGTCCTCCAAAAAATAGGTATAGGTAATTACCCTCAGGTCATGGATCTTGATGGAAAAAAGAATCTAAGGTGTGCTAAAGGGAAACAGAACCCTCTCTGTTTAACTCTCACTATTTGCTGAATTTAGCTGCTCCATGTTTGCATTAAAACTTTTTAGGGTGGCACCTTAAAGAGCTTCTTTTCTTACTGATTATACAATTCTTCCAAGATTATATCCAGGCACCTAGAAAATAATAAGAAAATTAAGACAGTGCCCTGAGGCAGGGCAGCCCAGCATAAATCCTGACTTGAACATTCAAACTGAAGGGCTGCTGGCATAATGCATTAGAAATGTATTTGAAATTAGAAATTTGAAATCAAATATGAAATTAGATTTGTGATGCCTATACAAAGTTAACTCTAACTCCACACTCCTGTGTGTAACTATTTGTGTCTATGCTATTTTTTTCTTTCATTGATAAGTTCAAAAAAACTTAAGTGGAACTGGCAGACATAGCAGGCATAAAGAAGGGACAGAAGAAGTTAATTTCAAGGTATTATAAATTCTTCTTTTTCATCTTCAGATCAAGAGATTTTGATAGGCACAGCAAAAAAATAAGGTGTAAATTTCCTTCAAAATAAGGGAAATATAATACACTTAAAACGCAGAAAAGTCAGAAACAATGCTGATAAAGAATTGAAGCAGACAAATACCATAGAAGAGATATGAGAAACACATTGCTCATAAAAACAGATTATGTTTTCCTTTTGTCAACACAGAATTAATAGCTGAATGCTATAATGAGGTTTTATTTTACTAAGACTTCATCACATTTTCAAGACATGCTACTACAGAACATTTATAAGCACATTATGAAGTGTTATAAATAATTGAAACTAAGCTGCCATTGTCAATTGAATAAGTGCTTGCAATTCATTATTATTACATTCCCCCCCCTCCCCCCCACTCAACAATTCACAAAATTCAAGAATTTTCATTAAATATGGAACTCGGTACACCAATATACACATGTCCTGACACTCCCTCACTGAGCTGGCATTCCCAGCTTTGCCAGCTTGGGACAGGGACTGGTGGTAATTTGCAAGAGCTCCTTCCTGGGTACACTCTTTCCCTGGAATCTCCTCTGTCCTCACCTGCAGAGTGACAGAGTAACTCAAAGAGAGAGATTATCTGGTGCAGCTCAACACTTGAGTGATGCAGTTCTTGGCACAGTAGCATCCATTTTGGAAGTCCTGAATGCGGGAAGGAGAATTGAAGGGATGTCCTGAGATGTCCCTTAGGAGGGCTGTCCCTCAGCAAGTGCTGATCACTGCGAGTGACACAAAAAGGCTCTGATGACTGTGAAAATAGCAAAAATACTACCCTAGATGTTCTCCCTTACAATACAATCTCACCCCACACTAATTATTAGACGCCAGAAGCTTTTTGTATTTTGATGTTCAGCATGCCTTCTTTACTAGAAAGGATACTTGTATATCACCCTGATTGATTCAGCCATTCCTTAATTTAGTTCAAAGAGTCAATCAGTATTTTGTATAATGTGGTGTGTGTTTTGATAAGCAAAGAATTGCCTCCTGAATCACTTCTTAGGCACTGAATATAAAACCATGATATCATTTATTATTCCAGTTTGATAAGCAACTGTGCTTGAATTGGTCGTTGATTAAGCAGAGCTTTTGCGTCAGATTACAACAAAAAGTTGGTTGTTATTCCTTTAAAACAGTAGCTGCAACAATCCAACCAGTTCTTTCATTCCTGTAAATTCCAATATGATTTGGTATCCAGGACAAACACAACCATGTCTATATTTTCTAGTGTTTTAAATGAGTATATTTTTGTTGCATATGATGTGAAAACACCTAATTCTATGGTATTTCAGAACCACTTATCAGGAAAGAGTTCTATGTTTTCAGGTGTTACACCTGGAAAAGCCACCTGAAATCTGTAGTTAATGTAGTGAAAATGTACTATAAATGTATGGTATAGTGTTAGAGAGTTCCATAGACATACATACCAAAGTGTTTCCCAAACTTGAAAATGTATGTACGGTGTAAGTGTAAAAGATTAAAAATTTCTATGGCCACCAGCACATAAATTACTCTTGTTATTGCTGTTATACACAATTATACTTTTATTTTCAACAGCATTTATGGAAGGTTTTAATTAACTTTATTACAAATATATTAATTCTCAAGATAATTTAAATTCCTACAAGTATCTACTTACAAAAAATGGAACACTAACTTTTGACTGGTATGTAACCTGAAAAGCTCACTGATGCTGAAGGTAGTTTGGAGTAGTACATCCCCTTTTAGGTTAAGGTAGAAACCTTTTATTTATGCATTTTTATTAGTGAAGTATTTACATGTAAACAAGTTCTCTCTTTCAATTTTTTCAAATTCAACTGTTTCTGATACTGATCATTATGTACCTTTGGCATTGGAATTTGTTGCTGTGAAAATTTTTATCATATCAAAAAACAAGATTATGGCCTCAGGTGAGGAATAATCAGGAGGAATAGATAAAATCTTCTGGCTATAAGATACCATCAGATGGGCACAAGAAAAATTTGAAAAAAACAAAGCCTTTATATGTTTTTAAGATTATAAGATTTAATTGAAGATCCATTGACCTGTTTGTCTTCCCCTGGAAAAGATTATTATCTTCAGGTGTTGCACACACATGGTGTAAAAATGCCTAGGAGGATAGCTTGTGCAAAAACATTTTAGGAGATGGGGAGAGGAAATTATACTTTCTGCCCAAAAGCACTGCATGAGGAAATTTTTATACAAAACAAATCAAATACTGTTCCTTTTTTACGAAGAGTTTTGTGTATCTGCAAGCTAAATCAGACATCTAAAGGACAGCTGCAGTGGCCAAGACTTTGCTTGAATTACTAACACTCACTGAAGAATCCTGGATCAATGCCGACTCTAAAGACACAGGAATATATTTCATTCTGCAAGGAATGCCATGATTTTGGACATGAGAGAAAATAAAATTTTTATTCTCTTGCTAGACTGCTGAAATTTCACTATTCAAGAACTATTTATGTTTGTCTGTGCAATCACTCTCAGGCACTCAAGAGCCCAGAACATTTAAACTGCTTAGAGCGTTTTCTTCTCTCAATGACATATTGAGAATCTTTCAAATTGCCAGCTAAAGTAATTAATTGTGACAGGATTAAAAATGATGCAGTAATGAATCCTGAAGAAGAGTTGAGAATGGAGGAATGATGCTAAACCTGGGAAGGAGGGTGGGAGGAAGGTGGTTTAGAGGGCTTTTTTCTTTGTTTCTTACCATCCCACTCCACTTTAATTTTTTAAATTGACAATAAATTTAATTATTTTTCCCCAAGTCAAGGCTGTTTTGAACATGACAGTAACTGGTAAGGGAGCTTTCCTAGGTTATTTTCTCCCCTTATCCTGCTGAAAAAAGAAGCTGTGACAGAGCAGCTGTGTGGGTATTTGGCAGCCAGTCAAAATCAACCTACATCATTCAGGTAGTTGTCCTGCAAAAATCGGATACTGCAGACACACCTTGGATGACAGAATATTGCATGAGTCCTCCATGGGTCACAGACTAACATAACTGATTTTTCTCACCTTTGACTCATTTAGAGAAGACAAGTGAGGTTCAACAATGAATGCATATTGCCATATCTGAAATCATTCGGCTCCCCTAAGACAGAAAGGGAAAGAAGTTGAGAGGGAGAAAGGGAAGGTTCAAGAGAGGAAGAGATAAAGAAAGGGCTGGCTGTGGCTCCCTTTGCTGTGCAGACTGGAGGTGGGATTCTCTTGCCTAAACCTCAGCATCTGGTGCCGTTCAAGGCCACTTCACTACTTCTTCATTAGGGCATCTGACCTCTGACCACTGCTCCAAAAAGGGCCTCATTTCTGCCGCCCATATCTGGCTGTCCTGAACATCTCGTATAAATCTCAAATTGCCCTGAGCACGCCCGTATATTCAACCAAATCACGACCCCAGTCTTTATTGAATCTAATGGAATGTAGGCACCTAGCACAAATTTATGTGTCTTGATTCAACTCAATCCCACTCCTACGTTTTCCTGTGTTAGTCTCAAACTGAATTCTGCTTTCATAAATCTAGTTGTAGCTTTCTGGACAATGGCCAGATTTAGTCTAGAAACTGCTTAGCTGCATTACCAGGGCACTATATCTCCTCAGTTCCAGCTGGGAAAATGGATTGTTTATATACTGTGGCTCTTATCCTTATCCTCCTTTTCTGCTGTGTGGCTATAGAATTGCTGCAAATAGCTGTCTTGGCCTACAGTCAGGAAAACATGGAAGATTAGATTCACATATCTGGACCTCTCACTATGTGGACAGAACAAAAGTGTGACTTGCTGCTCTTATCTGTATATATGTGCTCATTATCAAAATCAAAATATAAATGTTTTGGTTCTAACACTGAGGTGCAATGAAACAAAAATCTGGGCCTCCCTTATTACACTTTCAGAATTAAAGTCTGTTTTCAGCAGACTTTCATTTGTGTTGTGACATTTTTTGCCAAAAACAAGAGCTAAGCAATGGAAATAATCTCTCAGAATATACACTGAAATGTTGGTTTGTAATTATAATATTAGACTTGGAACAATCTGTTTTTAACAAGATAGTTAAACAGAATAGTATTTAATTAATTTTTTAAAAAATGAAATTAAATGCTTCATCTCCTAATTAATTAAATACTCTGTATCTTTTGAAGAAAGGAGGAGGAATATAAATAAAAATATTACATCTATTATTAAATGGAAAATAATTATGTTTCTAAAAAGACATAGCATGCAGATTTATCTAGTTAAATCTATATATGTGGAGAGCCATGATATGGCAGGTGTTTTTATTCTTCATACTCATCTGTTCAGGTTTGTATTAAAAGTTATGTCTACCTTTGCTGAGAAAAAAAAAATACTTTTGTTCCTCACCCCTGCTTTTTTATTGCAGGTAACTCACACTCAGAAAGGATTTAGTTAAGTCCTATTTCTTCTAGTACTTGTATTATCAGTAGAATTGTACCTAGATTGTAATTTATGAAGCCATTCAGTTACACAGCAGAAACAAGACTGTAGTCTAGGACACGCTGAGGCCAATAGTAGAAGAAAATACTGTTCTCTAACTGCAGCAGAAGGTGTAATTTGTCTTCAGATCTTTTAAGTTGGAGCTGAGAAACAAGAAAAGATCACAAGAAAGATCACGCAAAAGACTGAGATTTCAAAGCTTTTCTTATTGCTGGTTGATTTTTCTAAGCTTGCTATCAGTGGGAAATAAGCATTTAGTTTGAATTTAAACTCATCACAACACCACCACATCTGTATTATAACCCTTCACACAAGTATTTTTTTATATCCTATAGTACAAAAGTTCAAAAACGTATGATTTATCTTAGATGCTTTGGACTTTGACTTTTGAATATCTGATGAAAACGGCAATGATGTCTGGACATGAATTAATTGAAATACTGATTAAAGAAGCAGCTAGTTTAACAATGTGTTTAATATCTTTACTTTAAGGAAAGAAAAAATTTGCCTATCTTTACAAGCATAATGAAGCAAGTTTTAAGTTTAATGTATTCCAAAAATGAATGAAACAAATATTGTCTTAATGATTTGTGTAGCATCTAAAGTTTCAGAAGTCATACGCCTTTCTTCAATATTACCTCTTAAAATGCTTTTCTGATCAAGACAAAAAAAATTTAGTTGTATCCTTTTTATTTAAAAGCTGTTTTCCATGTTGTATATAAAACTCATTTTACAAGAACCTGATCATTGTCTGCTTTGTTTTAAAAATTTTTATGATTTGGAACACTATTGAGTCAAATTCAGATACCTTCCTCGTATCCCTGAGTTAACCTTAACTGAGTGACAAACTTTATAGCTGCTAAGAACATGGATTTTGAGTCATGCTTTTGTTTGTGTGCGAATATGAAGGCAAATTAAGGCCACGTATGTGAGGCAGTCACTGTATTGAAGGCCCTATCAAGATTTTGGCATTAGAACAGAATTGTCTTCTGATTAAAATGAACCAGCTTTTGTTCTGCAGCTTAAGAGCACACAGAGAAATAAAAACTCTCCTCCACCCTGCAAATTATTACTTTATTTTCTTCTCTTTGTTTCAAGCAACTAACATGAGCTCAGAAAAAAAATTATAGTATAATTCTTTCTTTTTAATTATTCAAGCAGTCTGAAGCGTCCAGTTTTCCAGCCAAATTCTTAGTCTCTGCATGAGGTAAATTTTATTTGCAAACATACAGAAACTAAAGTAAATCTTTGGCCCTTCTTAAATATCTTATGAGGGGAATCTTTTGGAAAGGCAATAGCCTGAATAGAAGGCCAAAAATTGTAATGTGTAATTTGTCAGAGAAAATGTAATTTAGGAGACCTTTGCACAAACTTTTCCCAGATATAATTGGTGTGAATTGGCTGAGTCGTTATTACACATTATGGGATTCTTTTTTCCTATGTTTGTTTCCTGTTCGTTATGCTCTACTGACTTTTTTTTTGCTTTTATTGAAACAAATGGGTTTTCCATTCAGGAGAGGCAGACTGATATTTAAGTAGATGAGTGTTTTGTATATAAAGGAACAGTTAAATTATTGTGCATTAATTTCCCTTGTAATATTAGATTTTACAGACTGTATTTTTCCTCAAGTTTTTCATGACAACCTGTTCAAATTCTGCTTATTTCCTTCAATCAACCACAAAATATGGCATATTTTCTACTTGTTATGATGTGGTAAATGCAGAAGATTCATGTAAACAAAGTAAAGGATTCATAGGGATTTTAGTAAAAGAAAGAGTTCAAGAGCAGGTTGAGCTATTCACAAAATATAGTATTTGGGTTTGCTAGGTGAAGAGCAAAAGAGTTGAGTTTACGCATTGTCAAGTCAGACCCTGTCCAGTATCCAAACAGGTGGAGATGAGCAAAATTAGGAATATATTTCTAAGGTTTCTAGTAGATCATGAATGGCTCAAAACATTTTCCTCAAAGCATAAAAAAAGTCTCAAGAAAGGAATTAAATCAGCTCTCCTGAATCTGGACTGAACAAGGAACTGGGTAGCACATTCTGTTTGGTATCTGTCTCAGCCATGTTAATAAAATTACAGTGTAGTTTAGTTGAATTGTAATATACTGTGTCCGAAATCTGTCCCATGAAAATATTTCCTTTCTCATTTTGCAGCAACCTTCTGTTCCTAAGACAGGCTATGTTCCTGAAAATTTAGTTCAGCTTGAGTTGAAATTGTCTGGATTAGGCTCTGATTCTCAGAGATCTCAAAGATTTCAGAATTAAGTGGACAGTTCTCGCAGTGACTGCAAAAGGCCAGTAGAACAAATTTGTAATGCTTGAATATCTTAAGACCCTGGAACTGATACAAAATTCCTTACTTGTTGTGTTGGTTTTGTTACTTGTTGGCCTGGTTTTGGGTAGCAGGGGCCCCACAGAGGTGGCTTCTGTGAGAAGCTTCCACCATGTCCGGCAGAGCCAACCCTTGATGGCTCTGAAGATGGACATGCTGCTGGCCAAGGCTGAGCCAGTTAGAGATGTTGGTAGCACCTCTGTGATAATATATTTAAGAATAAAATCAAAACAAAGTGGGTCTTTTCTAGTCAGAGAAGAGGAGGAGGTGAGAACATGTGAGGGAAAACAACATGGAGACACGAGGGTCAGTGGAGAAGGAGGGGGAGGAGGTGCTCCAGATACCAGAGAAGAGATGCCTCTGCAGTCCATGGTGATGACTGTGGTGAAGCAGCTGTGCCCCTGCAGCCCACGGGGATCCATGGGGAATGCAGAGATCCACCCACAGCCCATGGGGGAGGTGCCCAGGCTGGAGCGGGTGGATGCCTGGAGGAGGCTGTGATCCAGTGGGAGACCCAGTGGAAAGAGCGGGCCCTTGCTTCCAGGCTGGAGCAGCCTGGCCTTGGAGCACTGCACCCCATAGAAAGAGAGACCCATGCCACAGCAGTTTTGGGAGGACTGTGTGCCCATGGGCGGGACTCACGCTGCAGCAGGTGCGGTTTGGCTGGTGCTTGTGAGAGCACTCACGATGGAGAAGTTCACGGAGAACTGTCTCCCGTGGGAGGGACCCCACGGCCTCACAGGGGAAGGACTCCTCTCCCTGAGCAGCAGAAGAAAATCTCAGTGATGAACTGACCATACACCCATGCCCTGCCTCCCTGCACTGTCAGTGGGAAGGAGGGAGGGGCTGGGGGTAAAAAGATGTTTTTAAGGGCTTATTTTACTTCTCATTATCCTCCTCTGACCTTGTTAGTAATACATTCACTTTTTACTTCTAAGTTAAGCATGTTTTTCCCTTGGAGTGTTTCCTCCCAGTCCCTATCTCAATTAATGAACCCTTACTCCTTAGGGGAGGGCAAGGGCAAGAGAGCGGCTGTCGTGGATGCCTGGCATTTAGCTAGTGTCAAACCATGACACTTGTTTTATTTTTTTTGCCCTAATCTATTTTTCATATGATTTATTACTGGAGTGTATTAACACAGGAGTGTGCTAACACAGCTTTATTGTTGCCAGTGTCAGCGGAGTATTTCTACAAGGCACAGCATTGCTGATAACTGCAGCTGCCCTCCCTCTGTACTGCACCAAACCTCACACAGTTCTATTCTTATCCTTGGTGCATCTCAGGTAACCTAAGTACACACGAACACTTTGATCAGTGACTGCCCATTTCCTATGGACCACACTGCACATATTTTATACTATACCTTACCATGGGGAATATGAATGTCTTAAAAGAGTTCACAAAATGCCAACCCAAAGTGCCAAGAAGCTACTGAAAATCATGAAACTCTGTACGGGGTAATTCTACACAGTTTAAGATTGTCTTATGTTCTAACTCACATCTAAAAAAAATAATTTTGTTCACCAACTTTAGTGCTCTAGTACTAACTGTATTGAAGTCTGGGATTTCTAGCACTTCTCCTTATGCCACATAGATGGAAGGAGAACTGACTCCAGCTCTAACCCAGAGGGAATTTCACCCAAAATGTTCTCAGATCACACCTTCTGTCCTGCAATGAGCCAAATACAAACAGAAGCACCTTTAAAATATTTTTCCTCATGTTCCTTACCACATAAAAACTCATTGATTGCTTTTAATTTTGCCCTGAAAATCACCCAAGAACTTTCAAAGATCTCTCTCAAGTTACAGAAGAGACCTTGGAAAACTATTTCTCTCAGGTTTTATTTCTTGTCATAAGTTGATTGCTGTGCTGCTTCACCTGTGAAAATGTTTATCCTGCTCTAACATACCAAATGTAGTGCAAATCTTAAAATCATTCTGTAAGCCAGGTGGAGAACAAAATAAAAATTACTTGATGATGTAAGGAGTTGAGGTCTTTTTGTTTGGGATTTTTTTGGGGTTGTTGTTCTTGTTTGGTTGGGGTTTTTTTTGCTTGGTTGGTTGGTTGTGGGCTTGGGGGTTTTGTTTCACAGAATAATAGAATATTCTGAGCTGGAAGGGACCCATCAGGATCACTGAGTTGAACTCCTAGCCCTGCTCAGGTGCTGTGACCACTTCCCTGGGGAGCCTGTTCCTGTGCCTAACCACCCTCTCTAGGTGAAAAACCTTTTTCGAATATCCAACCTAAACCTCCCCTGACTCAGCTTCATTCCATTTCCTCAAGTCCTACGACTGATTCTGAGAATGAAGAAGTTGGTACCTGCCCCTCTGCTTTCCCTCAGGATGTTGAAGACTACAGTGACGTCTCCACTAAATCTCCTCTTCTGAAAAAACACGTGACCTCAGCCACTCCTCATAAGGCTGAGGCTCCCCCTCCAGAGTCTTCACCATTCTCACAGCTTCCTTTGGACACTCTCTAATAGCTTAATGTCCTTCTTATATTCCAGTGACCAAAACTGCCCCCAGCACTCAAGGTGAGGCTGCCCCGGTGCAGAGCAAAGTGGGACAATCCTCTCTCTTGCCCAGCTGGCGATGCTGTGCTTGATGCACCCTAAGACATGGTGCCCTCCTGTCTGCCTTTTGTCTGGATTGGCTTTTTTTTCAGTGAAGTCCTAAGATAATCTTTCTTAGGGTTACTGTGATCACACTAACTTGAAAAGCTAACTTCAAACATGTGAAAGACATGCTTTTCTTTTTAAGTATAGGAAAAAGAGGCAGCAGTACCCCAGTCCTCTTTTGTGACCCTGGTATGAGCACACCAAACTTGAATAGACCACTGGTATGTGACCTACACCCCAGTAGGATAGTGATCTGGGGAATGTGGCTGCAGTGAAACAAAAAGCAAAGAAATAATTCTTTAGGCAAATGGTTACATGATTGTGTCACGGTTCTTGTCCCTGCTCCCAAAATATGGTATAGTCACTGACTGGTACTAATAGATGAAAGAATGTATCATTGAAAACCTCTGAAAGTTTGTCACTGCAAACTAAAGTTCTTAAAAAACTGGTATGAGCTGGGAAAGGGTCTTGGGGATTGTATTCTTGGACTGGTATGCCTTCCTTTTTCAGCTGTTCAAGCCTGGCTTTTTTTCTGGCTTCGGTTTCTTTCCATCTTCTTGCAGGTGCTTATGAAACAATCCTGCTGGATTTGAGGTAACTACAGGGAGGAGAATTTGTTAAAGGATTTATTATGTGAAAAGTGTTTTTTTTTTTCTGGGAATACATATTGGCCAAAATGTATGCATTTAGAAGATTGAGATTTTATTGCCAGTGTTTTACTTCTTTCTTCCACAGTCGGTATATGAATGTGTTCTCACTGAGTCACAACCAGATTTCATTTATTTCTTGGCATACTCTCAGGCAATCTCTTCCTCTTTCCTACACAGCCACCTTTGACTGCAGCCAGCCAGGTGGTTCACTAACTGACTTAATAACTTATAAATTCAGCTTGCTTTACAGTTTCTGCTGAACACATTCTCTCACTAACAACAGTTTCCCCAGCTAGAGTAATAAATGGGGTTACCTCAGGGTTTAAACAAATGTGAAGTGTGGCCTTAATGTAACCAATTTAATCAAACACATCACTGAGTTCTTCTAGTATATTATTTTCATTTAGCTCGCATGAGACCTCCATTATACGTTTGATCAGTTTTAATTCCTTAGAAACTCTAATCCCTGGCACAGGCTAAGCCTCTACATTCACCATGAGAAAACAGAATGATTCCTGAAAATTCCATACAGAGAGGGGTGGACCTTTAACACATGAATGCTTTGTGCCTCCATTTACTGTGACATCCACAGCATTTTTAAATTTTCCTGTGCTTCCAGTGAAGAGCCAAATTTGGATATTGTCATTATTTAGCTATATAATACAAATGTCTATGGAAACTTGCAGCTGTAATAATCTGAATTTGTGACAATTTTTCTGCATATTGAATACTTTACTTACATCTATTATTCATATAGTCAAGTACATTTCTGGCGGTACAAAGGATTCCATGGTCTGCTTAACTGACAGGTTCACCATTTGCTTTCAAAATATTTGACAGCATTTATAACTGAAGATCTAAACTTCTGCTGAAATTTGTTTATGAAAAAGTAACACAGCTTATTCTGCTTGCAACTAGGTATATTGTGAGAGTAAACCAATAGAAAATACACAATTTTAAGCTCATATGTGCTTGGGTTTTTTTAAATGTGCTACTTCTTCATATTCTGTTAATCAAGAGGTCAGAGAATCACATGGGCTGCACAGCGACTGATTTATTCAAAGTCCAGTAATAAATGATGCCAGATGTTAAAAACAAAGATCAGTTGGAGAAATGTGTTTGCATTTCAGCATAGAACCAAGACCATTAGATTGTTCCTACTAGATGACAGACATTTTGTTCTTGGATAGTGCAAACCTTGTGAAGATTAAGACATTTATATGCCACTGCAGCTATTGACATAGTTTAGCTGATTGATTTTTTTTTTTTTTTTATTTAATATATATCTTCAAATGTTTAAATGTCCTGTCTATTTCTTGGGTTGTGGAAAACATTGCTTCAAGTCTATATATTGGCTTTCCAATCGCTGTCGCTGGTCACACAGGCACTTTGTTCTGAAGGTCAAAAAATTCCATCACATCCTGACTCCTCAGACTGCTACATCATGCCTAGAACTACTTTTGTTGCCACTTCTGTATTAATCATAGTTTAAGACAAAACATATCTGTATCATATAAAAAATGTATCAAGTGAGGAAACATGGTCAAATTTAGAGGAAACTCGTCCTTTCTTTATATGTATCTGTTATCATTTGTTCCATAAAAATGATGCAAACTTTGAAATCCAAAACCCTAATGGTAGCATTTCACACGACAGAGTAAGTAACTTAAGACTTTTACAAAGTAGTCAAACCCAGAAGTGTGGGCCAGACAAGTGTACAGGGAGGTAGATTAACAACTGGCTGAACTGAGAGGCCTAAAGAGTTTTTATTAGTGACACGAAGTCCTGCTGGAGGCAAATCACTAGGAGAGCTTCTTCCAAAGCTCACTTTAGCAGATGTCCAGTAAGATATCTTGCTGAGCATCATATCTTTCTTCTTCAGCAGTTCAACTCTTGAGTTTCTCTTGAATTAAAGCGTTTGTCCAAATACTCTCCAACTACTACCTGAGCTGAATCAACATTTTCAAAAATCAAGCTTCTCAGAGAATAGGTGTCTAGAATGCCAAAACAGCTTTGAAGTAAAAGATGAGAAGTTTAATGTAAACAAGGAAAGAAACGAACCAACCCCAAAAATGGACAACATTCAAAAGAGAGAAAATGGTCTTGTGAAGAATGGAGGGATGCTATTACAGATGGAGAACAAGAAGTAAGGGATGAAGAGGGACACCAAAAGGATGAAATGCCAGGCAAAATGGGAAGAAAATCAGACAAAGTTTATAATGATTAGAAATACTGGATGAATAATAACATCAAGAGAAAGAAGCAATAATAAGCTCAGGAAATCATCTTCTGAGTAAAACAAAAGCAGTCTTCTGGTTTCAAAGATTTGTAATGTAATAAATGTGATGTTCTCTAATATGCCATATGGGTTTTGAGATCATTAAATTCACATCTCAGTGTTTTCTAGCTAGAGACATCCTTCTAGAAAATAAAAATTAACAGCTTTCACATAGAAATTAGAATAGTAACTTTTAGAAAAAGTATTGGGAGATACCTAGGATAAATAGGGGGGAAAAAAGGAGAATAACTTCACAAGGGGAAGGATAATGTATAAAGAGGGGGATAGAAAGGTATGGTGTTACTTCTGGAAAGAAAATATCAAATCACAAATGAAGAGCTCCCTCCCAAAATGAATTTTTTTTCCTGGTTTTATTCAGTAACTCTTCATGGGGTCCTATGTCAATCTGATGGTTTTAACATTTGTTAAATATTCAAAAATAATTATTTCTGAAAGATCTCTCTGCCTATGTGGGGAGGAGAGAACACAAAGAAGATGTAAAACTGCTGCAGGAAATGTGAATAAAAGGATTCATAGAGATGAGGGAGACGGGGAACAAGGAATGCAGATTGCCTGCAGACTAGGTGCAGGCAATGGTAGAAAAGCAGTTTCAGTATTAATATTACTTACTTTTTTGTTAGAATGCATGTGTCATTGTTTCTTTACTGTCTTGTTGCAATTTTGGATTGCTCTGGAATTTAATTTATTAAAATTTTCAGGAAAAAAATAGCAAAATTCAGCTGTGATATTTTATCTGAGATCACCTGTATTTAAAAAGATAAACTGCTGTTCTGTGGTATTTAGATGAACAGTGGTTCAGGATGTAAAAATATGGTCCTTGTTAATCTATTATACTGAAAAATATGAGACAGGTGAATGCTGCAACAGCAACTGAGCTTATCACACACAATTGCCTGTCAAAGGGCAACTGTTTCATATTAAGTGAAATTGTTGTCTGCTTGCAGTCTTTGGGCAAAGTGAATAGAAGGGAATGTGTATAACCCCATTATTTGTAGTTCAACTGAATTTAGCTTTTAGAGATACCCTGTAAAAAGTGAATAATGACACTTAAGCCAAATGTGAAAATGATGGCATTTTCACATTTCAGGTCTATTGCCATAATACAAGGATGCTCTGAGAGACATTTCTAGACTTTCAAAGAGAAAAAAAAAATGAAATCACACCCTGTGGCTACGTGAAATGAAGACCATTTTGAGCATCTCTCAGAAATTTGCCATTTCTCAGTCACATGTAAACAGGGCGAGCTGCAAAGACACATCTGTTACTGTTCTATGCTACTGTATCTTGCTGGAGTTTTGGACTCATTTTAGCTTAAATTTTAGTCTTGTTAACTGGTGTGGGAGAATCTATCATAGCAACAGCTCCAATGGGTTTGTGAGGTGACTCCGTAAAGAAAATTTTCTGCATGTTCCCTAACGAATCTCTGATTTCTTTCAGTAATTATTTTGCCCGTCACTGTATGATTAAATAGCCACCTGGCTGTGGCAGCTTGAACCTTTGAATCTGACAAGGCATGACTGGGGAAGTTACCTTGGAAAAGAGTTTAAAAGGAACCACTCCAAATACCACATCAGTCATCAGTGGTCCTCTGCAATCTTCATTAAAAGGGCAGCAGGAGATATGGTATTATAAGACTATCACAAAGTTATGTGGGCTATTTTTAATGATATTTTATTTTAAGAATAATAAACACACATCACACTGCCTGGGAAGAAAAAGATATGGTAATTCAATAGAGTTTGCGAGTAGGAAGACAAATCTAGCATAAAAAATGAACATGTCCAAGAATTTTTGGATGTCAAAAGACAAACCCTTCCTAAAAAGTTTAAACAGTATGTTTTTTTGTATTTTTCAGGTAACCAAAATCTCAAGAAAATAGGAGTCAAATAATTTAGGGACAAAGGGAAAGGGAGCATTCCTGCAAAATATTTCTGGAAAAGTGTTTATGCTCCTGGACATACAATTATCTCCAGTAGAACTGGAGGAAAAGTGACCCAGGCTGGGGTTCTTTTTTTTGAATGACAGTGCTTTCAAGAATGGTACTGGTTTGGTCCTTGACTCTCTTAACCAAGAAGTGCATCAAGTAATGCTTAAGAAACAACTGGACCTATAATATACTTGATGTCAACCACATTGAAGGCTCAATATTCATCTTACTTTTATGGTTCTGATTTATAACTGGTTTCTAACTTTATCACAAAGGATTTACTATAGCTATGCTAGAGTAGAGTTATTCTTCTGGTGGACAAAATATGATAAGCTTAGGTATAATTAAAAAATCTTTCCAATACAGACACAGATTAGTCTGAACATTTCATGTGTATCCTCTTTTTCAAAGAACAGCCTGAGTTTCCTCAGTACATGCATTCTTGCTTCTTTTCTCTTCTGGTTTTCATTTTCCTCAGTAACAAACCTGTTCAAGCTGGTGTGAATTGTGGCTCTGAGCAGCCTCAGGCTATGTATACTCCAACACAGATGACAGACTGAAGCTGAGGCTGATGCATCCCATATCACAGAAACACAGAATCAAGTCGGTTGGAAAAGATCTCTGAGATCATAAAGTCCAACCTATGACTAAACACCACCATGTCAGCTAGACCATGGCACTGTGTCTAGTGATGCCACCACCTCCCCAGGCAGAGCACTCCAATATCTAATCACCTTTTGTGTGCGGAATTTCTTCCTGATGTTCAACATAAATCTCCCTGACACAGTTTAGGACTGAGTCCTCTTGTCTCTGGTTGCCTGGGAGAAGACACTGAACCCCACCTGGCTGCAGCCTCCTTTCAGGCAGTTGTAGAGAACACGGTCTCCCCTGAGCCTCATTTTCTTCAGGCTGAACAACCCCAGCTGCTTCAGCTACTCCTCACAGGACTTGTGCTCCAGACACTTACCAGCTCCATTGCTCTTCTCTGGACTCATTCAAGCACCAAAATGTCCTTCCTGAATTGAGGGGCCCAGAACTGGACACAGGACTTGAGGTGTGGCCTCAGCCGTGCTGAGTACAGGGGATAACATTATGTTCTTCTACTACCCTGTCCTAGAACAGTTCAACAACATTTTCCACAATATCATGTCAAATAGGAATTCACTAAAGCTGCACCAAGATCCTCCTGGGTCTATTGCTTTATTTGGTCTGGTATCATGATGATGTGACTAAAACTTGTTTGCAGCTCAGTTTTTCTTTTGTTGTATGTTCTGGCATATACTCAAATGGATGGGTTTGATAGTGAGTTTAAATACTTTCCAGTAACAGACATACACATGACACCTCCAATATGGACTGTACAAAGTCCATCAAAGTGACCAAAATCCAGGTCTTCTAAGTCTTATCCCTGTTTTTAGAAACAAAACCCAGAACTTTTCACTAGCAGTCACCAGCTCCTGCTCAGATGCATTTGTAAATGGATAATCCTAACAGCCTAATCCATTAAAGCAGGTGTTGCTGTATTAGAAAATTAGGAATTGGTAGGATTCTTTTATTATTACTTGTTGATTGAAGTTACTAAGTATATTAGTTCCACTGAAAAAGTTTTAAATTGAATTCCAGGATATTTAGATGACATTAGAGAGCCCCAAATTTTTATTATCCTTGCCATAAAGCAAGGGAGCATGTTGCCCTGGTTTTTGTAAGACTTCTGTTTTTAACCTTGGAGTCAGATTCTTTCACACAGATTCATGTAAATAATAGCCAGTGTTTACTTAACGGTATTTTCTGGTTTTCATTCCTTTTGTAATAGGAGAGCTTTGATGAGCACCTTTCTTCTCCAGTGGGATTGTGAAGGAAGTGACATGCTCTCAAATCCCTTGTGAAGTTGGGACGTGTATAAGAATGAGATAATGTAAACAATAAAGGTATTCATTCCTTCCTTTCTGCTAAACCTGGCAAGTCTGAGAGCGTCTTTATTGTGCCTCCCCAGACACAGGAGCAGCTGTTAAAAAGAAACCTTCAACTATACATTTCACTACCACCCACACAAAAGTCAACATTTTAAAAACTGCTGTTACTTGGCAGTATGAGGAGGCAGTGCATGAAGCTCCATGGGGTATGTGTAAATAAAGGTCTTTGTGAGTAGATGCAGAAATACTCTAGAAGAAAGATAAAAGGTCACCACAAAATGCAGATAACTTCAGAGGAATATGTTTAAATAAATCTCAAAACGAAGATGACTAGGAGTGTTTAATAGAATTTTATTTAAGAGATCATTACAAATTTCACAATACTCAGCCTTATCTTCTAAGATTTGCAAATCTTACAGGCTTTGTTGAACTTCCACCTATTTTTGATGTTGAAAATACGATTCCAAATGCATCTGTGATTCCTAAATATCTCTATTTAAAATGCTGTTTGCTATGGCTTCTATGATATACTAAAATACACATTTTGGTACATATCGAACCAGAACGCCTATAGTACCTGCTAGGCTCATAAAAAGAGTACATTTTTACATTATTTACAGTTAACATTACACAATGAAACAGCATGAGAGAACGCTGAAATCTTAGCCTCTTATTCCTCAGGTCTGCTTTATATGTGGCTGCAGCAGATCCCATTACTGTAAAATGTGAATTAAAAAGCAAAATATTTTACTGGTACTCTAGTACGAAGTTCTAAGGTCAGGGATTATCTTTTTCTTCCTTTTCTGTTTCATCTGATTACATAGATCTTCCATGAAAAATACGAGATGATTCTCTTATCTTTTGAAAACCTTCTCTCAGTGTCTGGTTAACCTCATTATTGAACTGTTGTCACAGTAGTCTTTCAGAAGAACTGTTAAAAAAAAATATAGAGGACACTTGAAAAGTCAAACTGGAATTTTCACACTGGATTATTAGATATTAAAAATGACACAGAAAAACAAATTCTAAGATCAGTAATAATACAGATTTTAAAAGCCCCAGCCCCTGCTAATAACTTGTGTGCAAAATTTGGTGAGCTACATATCAGAGAGATGATTCTGATACCAGCAATGCCGGTTATTCGAATACCTTCAAAACATTACTTGTGGAAGTTGCTGTAGTACTTACACTTAAGATTGCTTAGAGTTTTGAGGGTGTAAGATTACACAGCTGAATTTAGGAACTAAGCCACTAATGTGCACAACCAGGAGCGTGCATCCTGCTTTGTGTTCTGGCTGTACACAGAATCCAGGGTGTTACATGAGATCCCTAAATACTATGTGGTATGAATATTCCCTGCTTACCTTAATTTGCGTTAAACTCCCATTATTAGTAGAGATTTGTCATAAATTAATCATAGGGCTCATGGTTTTGATACTCAGCTTCCTCCTGTCTCAGGCTGAGAGCCTCTGAAAGACTGAGTACCTTAAAATACATACATATTTTACTCAGAAAAAAGAGTGAGTGAAAGAGGATCAACAATTTTATTCATAGTATTTAAATAGAATTTGTTTGATGAAATACAGAAAGATCTAGTGGTTCCTGAATATCCCATTTAAACAAACTGTCTAACACAGTCATATAGACAGTTACTAAACTGACACAAAAATTGGCCATAGTCAATCGATGATTTCAGTCCAGCCTTCCTTTTTCAAAAGCTGACTTAAAGCCCAAAGATTTAACTGAAAAACTACTGTTTAATGCATCAACACTTCCATGGTGCATTTTCTGGTACATTTTGCTTGCCTGTGAGTGAAGTTGATCGTGCTCCGCCTTACATCGAAAGGACATTTCTAATGTCAGTGCAGTAAAACAAAACTGTTTAAATAGTCTTCCTATCCATTCAAGCATTTCTACAGTATCAGAAGGTGTCGTATTAACTGGAGAACATGTCTTGACTGCTTTTAGGCTCAGCTAAAGGGAAAACATTTGAACCTTTCTGTCAGCAACAGACTTGGGTTCCCTTGTGACTTTTTAAGACTATATTCAGAATTTCTTAAACACTATTGATTTGTTGGCTTTAATGTGAGTTTTACAGGATTAACAAATCCTTTATAAGGATAAAGCATGAGTTTGCCATGGAAAATAAGGTCATAATCATACCAAAAACGTGCCTCCACAGTAGAGCGTCTATTACAGAAAATTCTCTAGAGTTCAAGAAGCACCTTAGCCTGGTATTAGGTTTATTCCCCTGAAAAAAACCTTGTTATTGTGAGTCTTAATTGAATTACATCAATAAAAATGTTTTGATACAACAAAACTTGGAGGCGATTTAAAAACACAGATAATGGCTTTGTAGAATATAAGAAACTAAGAAACTTAATACAGCTATCGGGGTATCGTATGTGTTTTTTCCATAAAAAAAGGAAATAAATAGGAAAATAAGTGATTACAACGTGGACACTGTCATTTACATAGACATGATTATCTTTTTGGGAATAGTGTGACTGTACCTTTGACAGATGAGTACCCTAAAAATTACTCACAATTTTCTCCACTGGGAGATGCTTTATTTGAATGCAGTTCAAAACTGGAACCTAACTACATATTTCATGGCTATTATTACAGCCTTAAGTCTGTTGCCAACTTTCTATTGCAACAGCCAGGCACTAATAACTTCCATCACAGGGCATTTTCTTTGGCTATAATAACCTGTGTATAAACTAACATAGGCTGCCCCTTGTTCACCAAAGTATTCCTGAGTTTACGAAACTTCATTAATATCTGCCCATTATTTTTATTTTTTTAATATTAGCATGTGATTAGCTGCTTTCCTGAATATGGTCCTTGGATAAACTAAAATTATTCTTTTTTTAGTCTTTTGGTTTTTTCACTATTTTCAAGTCAAAGCATACTGCAGAAAATTATACTTCCCTCAGAGAAAAGCAATTCACTCTTATCAAAGTCATTTCAGTAGAAAAATCTGAGTGATCAAAACCAAAGTCTGAACTTGTTTTTCTCTCAGTGAAGTTTTGCATTTAAATGTGGAATTATAAATTTGTAAGGAACATGTGGTATGTATGGAACAGTCATTGCATATCTTTATAAAATGTATAGCAGATGGATTAGGTACTTTACTGGCAGAATTAAGCAACACTGTTTCTCTGAAACTTGAAATCCATTATATACTTCGTGTTAAAACTGTGCTAGTCTTATCTTGGTAAATGAGACATGGCTTGGCATGCAGATAGGTGACATTATGCAAGATGGAAGGTTTCCAAAAATCTCATGAAGCTGTTTATTTTTCTTTTGCATGTATTACAGATTAATCCAGTGCAGTCACTGGAAGCAATGGCAAATCTTCCATTGACTTTAATGGGATGGAATTTCAGTTACATGTTTTTGTCACTTAAAAGTAAATTCAGATAGAAAGATATGTCAGTGTGGCAGAGATTGGAAAATGCATAATTTGAAAGGAATTTTAAAGAGAAGAAAAAACTTTGAAGAATTCAGGCAGGATTAAGATATTATTTCATTAAAAATAGGAAGCTTAAAAACATTATGATGTAGGTTGGGCATACAAAGGGGATTCGGGATCTTCAAACGGGGAAAGATGAGATGCTTAGTGCATGTATAAGCAATGCAAAGCTGAGATGTTAAAACTATATTATCCAAACCATTCCTAATCTTACTGTTATTTTTATCACATACTTCCAATATGAGAACTCTTACCTGAAGTAACTTGCCACATGGTTCCAGGCCACTTTTTCTGATTTTGTATACACCAGGGACCTCAATGAACTAAAAAACTGCTATGCAAAAAAGCAATGTAAAGAAAATTTATAGCAGCTTGCAATTCTAATGTCTAGTCAGATTAAGCACAAAACATGGTAGCAGGTTTGTAAAAGAATGATAGAAGTACAAAATAGAAAACTCAGAAACTAGGAAATGCTAGAACAGAAATAGCTGTTGCAATTGATAACATTATTAATTTGTTGTAACAGTCATAATAAGATATACTACATAATTAAATGATCATAATTGTCATGGATTAGGACAGGAGCAGAATTACTTTCTGGGGATGGGTCAGGCACTTTCAACGTGAATGTTTTAGGCATAATATAGTTATTTGCAACAAAAGACAAGTTATAAGAAGAGAAAGAAGATAACCTCAAATACATTTTTTTTTCCTATTAGCTCTGCCTTCTGTATAATGAGTAGCTGTAAAGTTATACAACAGGAAAATTGACAACAAACCAATATATAATATAAAGAACTTATTTTTAGGCATATACATACATATGCATTAATGTCAATAAAAAATATCTGGTTTCTTTTAGAAACTGAGGGATCTGTTCCATCTTGCTCTTTAAGCTGTTATCAAGCAGAAAGTTTTTCTCCTTAAAAGCTTTCCTTTAAAATGTAATTTCTCTTCTTTGAGTGACAAATTTGAAGATAAAATTAAGTTATTTCGCAGTACTCAGTGTAAATAAGCATCTCAACATTTTTTCCAAAGAATGAAACTGCAATTTTCCCCTTTCCAATAGTTCTAAACCAGAAACATTTAATTTTATCAAACCTTTTCTCAGTCAAGGAAAATAAATAACCTTGGCACTGAAAACGTGCCTCAAGAAAGGACATCCAAGCAAGTAACAATTTCCCATTTATAAAGGCATCAAAATTGTGGCTTAAGAGGAAAACAACCCTTAACCATTCTGACAACCATTGAAAGTGTATTACACATGTTATTTTCAAAATAGTATAGGGCAATCATATTGAAAATCTGACTGGAAGCAAAGAATGTAAAATTGTGGCTCTGAATGAAATCAACAGAAAGCTTTTTCCTTACATTTCCCTTCAAAAATTTACTGATCTTGGGGTTGTGCACTTGGGGCAGACAACATAATTTTGTTTTCTCTCTTACCTGGTTCCCAGATCCCTGAATCAGTCGGTATTGGGACAACTGCTGAGTAGTGCTACAACAGAGGGAAGTGAACAGAAGATGCTTTCAGTTGATGATGCTTCTCTCAAGGCTTCAATAGAAGAATAGGAATTACATGAGCAAACTAACTTCCACAGCAGTAATTAAAAAAAAAGGAACCTGTAGATTATCTATTCCACACACTCTTGATCTCAATATATTCTCAACATCTTGTGTTAAATAGCCTTAAAGAAGAGCCTTAAAAGGTTGAAAACCACTATAATGGGCTAAAGAAATAGAGAAATCAGCAGTATGACTAATGTTCCACAACTGCAAATTTGAGAAGACTTTGGGTAAATCAGTAGCACAGCAAAGATTTTCTAACCTGTTTCAATAAATTTATTTCTTTTCTTGTGTCTCAAACAGGTGGTGGTAACCCTCTTCATGCCCTATGCCCACAGTCTGGGCACAATCTCAGCCTGGAACCAAAGTGCTCTGGAGAGAGAAAGAATTCATATCTGAGTGTGGGGGTTCAGTGGCTCCTCTTCAGTGCTGTTACTTACATTCACAGCTCAAAGTAAACTGCCTTTGATCCTTATGAGTGAGTGAAAATGTTTTAGGAATGCATACAAATGGAGATTGCTTTCAAGCAAGTTCAGTTTTAGCCAGAAGGGTTGCTAAAGGGACTCATACTAATGGCACCTAATTTTTTTTCCCAGGACAGTAAATGGAAAAAGATAGTTTTCTCGGAGGACAGTCTGAGTTTAGGCTGAATAAAATGAAAATGAACAGCATATAGTAAAAAATGATCTGTTGACTTGTAACAGAGGCTACAGTTCTTAGGAGAGACCATAATTTTCTCAGTCCCTGAAGCTCTAGTAAGTAATGGAAAAATGGTGTAGTAAAACCATGAGTGTTGTTTTATTTGAATAAAAAACCACAGCAAATCAGTCTAGTTCAAGAGACATTGGAATTGAAATATACTGATGGAACTCTACTGGAAAGAAGTAAATTGAGGTGTTTGAATTATTATTTCTTACGCTCCTCACACTTAAATAATGTAAGTTGTTTGTTGAGCTTTCTACGGAGGGTGGGCTCTAAGGGCTCAGCAACGGGAGCTGCGGGGGCTGAGGGGAGGCCGGGCTGCCCCAGCCGGACACAGCCGGTTCCAGCCGGATCCAACCGCCCACCGTAGGGTGTGGCTGAGGTGTGAAAAGTGTGGGTGTGAACACCAAGGTCAGTGGAGCAGGAGGGGCAGGAGGTGCTCCAGACACTGGAGCAGATAGTCCCCTGCAGGCCGTGGTGAAGACCACGGTAGAGCAGATCTCCACACAGCCCATGGAGGGCCCCATCCAACCTGGCCTTGAACACTTTCAGCAATGGGGCACCCACAATTTCTCTGGGCTACCAGTTCCAGTGTCTCAGCACCCTCACAGTAATTTCTTCCTAAAGGCTATTCAAATGGAAGGTTTTGAGCTGCTGTATAAAACACAAATAATGACTCCTCCCAATTAATGAACTCAAAGTTCCTCTGAACTGTAAAGTCTTCTGACTGACAAAATATTTTTTAGATTAGCAAAATGCTAGTCTGGTCTTCAGTTATGTAGATTATATTATACACTGAAAAAAAATTTTTTTGCATTATAGGTAGGACGTGAGTTCATACAATCACAAACTTCTGTCCTCTAAATCCATGCTGACTAGAATAATATACAGATAGATTGTAAGAGAGCATTTTAAAGACATATAGTTAAAGTAAATTCGGTTTGCAGTCCCACCGGCAGGTTAGCCTAACAAAAATATCCTCTATTCCAATAGCTCCACTTAAAAAGAAACATAAAATAGTTTATTTTAGGATTCTCAATCGTGTGTTTATTTATTGTGAAATATAGTTGGAACACATGCTGTGGCAATTGGAAAATCTATATAATGCCTCTTTATAGAGCAAAGCAAAAAATAAATTTGTCTTTTAAAAAATATGGGTTCATCCAAATATATATGAGCTTGCTGTTGTGTCTATATAACCCACATTTTGGGTGTTCAGTGTGATGAATAATCCAAATTTTTTGCTGTTGAGTTTAATAAAACACTTCATATAACCTCTTCAGAATGATGATCTGGTTTTTATGACAGACTGAACTGTTTAACAGAACTAGATTAATCATAAATACTGTCAGGTGTATAGTTAGGGAACTGTCACCTTCCTCACACCACTGAACTATTGTAATATTCATTCACGCCACTGGAAAGGAATGGAGGTGCGGATATTGCCTTAAAATTTTCTCAGTGCAGTCCAAGCACAGATATATACATGTCCACATGAAGGATAAACCTCACAATTTAAAAAAAAGTATTCTAGACTATCTGGATAACATGTGTATATATATATAAATGCAAATATAAAAACATAAATATAAACCAAACATGAATATCTGGCAACCAAAACCTTTCTATAACTACAGTTGTAGTTTTTTTCTTTTCTTGAGGCATAGTCATGGGAAAGATACTGACTTTATCGTTCATAATAATGGCTGATTGAGCAATGTCAATATCTTTTTTTTATTACTTTCATTTAAAAGCTATTTTTTATATAGTTCTAACCCAAATTACTACACAACTTAACATAGTTTAAATAAACAAAATCTTTAATTTAATTTAGTGTTGCAACAAAAAGGGTAAACCGGAAGTACTGGAAGTACTGGGAACACTTGTAGGCAGATTCCTTCACAGCATGGTAACATTTGACTTGGGGATATTCTAATGGGGGATAATTCAACAAGTGCTGAACAGTTTTTAGTAACAACTTTCTTTTAACAAAAGGCTAACTTTCAGTATACTTTATTCTGGATCAAAGAGTTGGTAAAGGAGAGTCATTTATTATTACAAGTATTTTCAGGTAGGAAAAACAGTGAAGGCCATGTGATATGAGTTTATGTGTTTTGTTTGCAGAGCCCATGCTGGAGTTCATCATACCTGAAGCAAGGCTGGTGGAAACCTTTTGCTTTCTTATATGGAAATGGAAGATGGACCCAGTTACTGAAACCAGCATTACCTGTTGCTCTGGGACCTGAAGGGACTTGTGGTTCAGGTCTGCATGAACACTTATTGAAGATTATTCTGTGAGTGGTTCCTGACATCCTTCTTTCTTCAGCTGTCTCAAGGAGGTGACATGTTTCTGGGCCTGCTGACCAATGTACAGCCTGTAGGGACAAGGAAAGGGAACGTTCTTGCCATTTGAGATGCAATAGTTTAAAAATCAGATCCAGTAAAGAAATGCACCAACTTGTGTCACATGCCACCTAAAAAAAAATAGCTCATGGGAGAAAAATGAGACTTTAATAATTTATTTATTTGCAAATAAACTGTATGTAAGATTGGATTACAGTGAAGTATAGTTACAGGATTTTTTTTTATGCCACAATAAGATATGATTGTGCTCCAGTATTGTTTATATTAGTTTATGTTCAAGTTCCCCCAATTTATTATTTTAAATTTTAGGAGAAATTCTCCACAGTTGTAGGCAGGGCAGGACAACCTGCTTCCTGTTCATAGTTTTGATGGAATTGGCCTTTTCTTGGGAACTGTTATATTCATATTTTGTAATTGATATTCACTGGGGAAGTTTTCAACCAGCTTGACTAAAAATTCTCTATAACCATGCTTTTTCTTGAAACAGTATTAGGTACAAGACAGGACTGGAGGTAAAATAATTAGAGGTTTTTTACTACTCAAGATCAGCTTTCTCCCTGATGCTATCTGCACGTAAAAATGGTCATCTGTTCTGCAAATCACAGTCTGAAGTATGTGCAGGGCAATCAGATATAAGGAACAGTTGAGGGCCAGCTATGAAACATGCAGTTTGAGGGAGAGTTTGTTCATCATGAGGAAGTGTGAAGGAGATATGAGATAGAATTTTCCAAGTTCGCTTTATTTTCTTGCAAAACTTTGCATCTGGAATAGTCAGCATCTGCTACATGTTTCCCCACTGATCATCTTTGTTCACTGCACAGTCCTAGCAATACTCCAAGTGCCATATATAATGGACTTGAGATACTGCCCAAGCCCCATTCCTCATTAAAAACACTCTATGGATCACATAATTAAACATTGTATTAAAAACATGTAAACCACAAGATAATGCCTACAAGCAATATGTCCAGTCAGATTCTGCACATCTTGTCTGTAGGATGACACATGATGTAGACAGATGCCTTTTGACACAACATACCTTCAGTAGGGATGTAATCATTGGATAATTTAACAACTGTTCTGATCTGAGTCTAGATAAGTTATGTGAAGAATGTCATTCTGTACAGAGAAAATAATTTTTGACATAAAAGGATGATTGTTACTTAAAGAATTAGATATCAAGATAGCAGGGTCAAAACCAAAGTTTCTTGTGAAAAATCTGAAATAATTATAGGGTCTTAAGTAAAAATTTTGCTGAATAATTTCACTAATATCAGGGTAGAAACTGTTAAATCTCTTTTCCTAAAACTTTCTATTTTGAGACACATATCCAGCACAGGAAATTTCAGCCTGAACAGCTAAAGATTAGCAAAATAAGTACAAATGAAAGCAGGATGCTAGCATAGGAGGAACTAAGCAACCAAAATAGAAGTATCATTGCATAAACAGATAATAACATGTCATACTTCAGTTCTACAGATGAAAGTGAGGAGTTCTGTTTGTGCAACTTTCTGCTGTGCCTTCTTATGAGGAGTGAATAAGGATAATCACAGTGTGACCAGGGCCATGGGATTGAAGAAGGCACTTGGAACTGCAGGGTTTGCTGGTCTGCAGGAAGTCTGAGTGTCTGCTGAAGATGAGAACCTGCAGAATGGAGCTCAAAAATCTGATATTTTGTAGAAAAAGCATTTGAACATCCTGTCAGCCCACTGTGTTAATTCAGATGTCTCTGCTCTGCGTATATAATTTTTCAGTATGCGCATTTGGTACAAATATTAGATAGGAAACATTTCTGACAAAACTTGTCCAAAATAGTCTCTGTTAGGGTCATCTTTTGAGTTACCTTTTGTGACTCATCCTTTATTATCAAACAAATATATTCTACATATTATTTCCAGCCTGAAAGTTGATGAGGGAAACTTCATGTATGTTTCTAGAGAGCTGGATCTGTACTCTGAATCCAAAGCAAAGTATTATGGATTGACATAAACCTTAAAATCTACCCCTTACACAGACATGTGACTGGTTGAAAAATGTTTTTAAAGTGCAGATGTATTGACTTCAGCTAAGGCCATATCTACACACAAAGCAGTGCCAAAATAAAGAGTATAGTCTGCTGAAATTTCTGCTGACCTTACCACGTGCAAAGATCTGACAGCTTTTGAGCTTCAGCCTTCCCTCTTTTTAAAGGGCAGCATCTGGACTAGCCAAACTGAAGAGGAATTTTTTGTAGAAGGAAGGATAAATATTCTTTTCCTTAAGTTCTATTATTATTTTATGAAATGAAATTACTTTCTGTTGAAACTCCTACTTCTTTAGTAGCATTTTGGAGGAGACTGAAACTCAAAAAAGCTAATAAAAATCTAAGAGGAAGAAACATTAAGATATATGTCATTTGAATTTGAAATGTATGCATAGTTTGAGTTAATATTTCAACAGGAAAAAAATGTTACATGTAGTAAATAATACCACTACTTAATTTTTTCAGAGGAAAAAACCCCATAAGCATGTGATATAAAAGGGTTTTTTCCTATTTTTAATGTATAAAAAATATGTGTTTATACATGCTGCAGACCCAGTTGGCTTGAAATTTCTGGAACAGTACAATCCAAATATATTTCACATAAAAACCAAATAGCCAAGTAGTTTAAACAAATTCTTTATTAATCTGAAAGGAATAATAATTTTTAAAAATCTTACTTTTATTAAAAGTTCTGCTGTTTTCAAAGTCTATATCAATACTGTGGTATCATTCATTCGAATGTGGTGGGTTTTTTCCAAAAATCTCTTGATTCACTGATTGAAATCTGTATTTTAAAATTTTGAAGGTCTCCAGCAGAAATAGGTAGTACAATACTAAGGCAACAGCTAAAAATGCCTCTCTGACCCGACAGTTGTGTAATTAGAATAAGAAGGGAGAAATGTGATATGTGGAAAGCCTGGGACTGCTGCAGTCATTACAAAAAAACCTTGTCACAGGATGTGGTCCAGCGATAAACAAGGTCAGGCTAGCATACCATCTGCCCATGGAATATTGTGCTGATGTGTTATTCCAGGTCTTTTACAGCTACATGATTTTCAGTCATTTAAAAACAGAAGAAATTCCATCAGAAAAAACCCCCATATTTAACAGGTAATTAAATGCAGAGCAAAAGAGACAAAAAACAGAAACACAAAAAGGTCTTTGCATGACAGCAAAAGCTGGGGTTGAAAATATTGCCATCTCACACCACGCATCAGTTCTGAGTGCTTTAAATGGGAAGGAATCTGGTTCAGCTTTTGGATGCTATCTTTCTGGGAACTGCTACTTATTGGCACGGGGCTGCATATTCTGGCCTCCTGTGGGGGAAAAGAATTATTATCATTCCTCAGATGACTGTCTCATGCTCTGTGCACAGTGTGACTGAATTGGCTGAAGTAAAGCAAACCTTCCAGAACAGGTCTTTGAAAACACAGCATTGCAGAGTCAGAACGATGCCTTTTGCTTTCATTACACAGAAGGATTATACACAATTCTAGGGATGTAAGGTGCTATGAAAGTTCATGCAGAGTGTGTATAAAGCCCTTCTTCTGTTTTATCTTTGCTTGTAAAAAGTGTGTTTGATTTTTTGAAAAAAAAGAAATACATTCACTAAATAAATACATACATTTGTATTTCTCAAATTCTGTCATTTTTGCATGGTTTATTCCCCTTGAAGAGATAAAATTGTTACTGACTTCATTTGGAAGCATATGTGAGTCAATCAAGGAGGAGTTTGTGCCTTGTGTGCTTTGGAACTGTGAGCAGTAATTGACTTACTATTCAGGATACCATCCACTTACACCACTCTGTAAATTCCTCTGCAGAAACCTTTTAATTCAAATCAAACCACAGTGGGAAAAATAGAAATGTGAAAAACCAAACAAAATCAGGTATATTTTGTTATTAAGATCACTGTATGAATGCATTACACAGGCACCTATCCTCATTCCTGTATTGCAGTATGGGAGGCCTCTTCTTCCCCTAAACCAGGGGGAAGTTCTGCCTGTCCCCATTGGAACACACACCAGGTGCTGAAATGGCCTTTGTGAGTCTTCAGAAAATTGCAGCTCTTGCATTGCAGGCTTCCCAGAGGTTGGTCTTTTCAATTCTTTCTTGAGAAACACCAATATCAAAGGACTGTGAAACAATGCGCAGGTGGTTGTCAGTGCCTCACGCAACAGCCAGCAGAACTGGCCAGCTTCATCAAGGATTTCTATAAGGAAAACAAAAGCTGCCCAAGCTTCACTGCACTCTCAGGTCTGTATCTCGCAGGTAGCTCTGCCCTCCAACTCTTTACAAGTTTCACATAAATACAGTCAAGTGCAAAATCATATGTTTAGAATACCTTTATTATGCATATCTTTCAAAAGATCATAGGTAGCCCAAAGTTTCTTTGCTTACTTTTATTTTTCACTGTGTACACATGGACATAATTTTCATTATTTTCAAAATTTGATTTCCCTTCTTGTTCTAGTTTCATTATATATATTTGCATTTCGAAAATCAATTAAGTATTTATATTGATTTATTGAGTATATAAAATAACTCAATAGAAATATTCTATAAAGACAGATATATTGAATTTCAAAGACTATCTTTATAGGTTCTTTACAGAAATAAGTAAATGAGATCTTGATGAGACTTTCGATACTGGTTTTTAGCATAAGTAGATTTTCACTTGTTATTTTCTGAGTAAGTTTTTACCAGCACATTTAAGAACACATTCTAGTGGTTTTAGTTCTTTTTCATTTGAGGATTGATCTTGCCTGTGAGCACCACACTGTTGTTCAGAAAATCATTCACATATATATTTATGGTCATTGAAATTATTTTTAAGGTCAGGTGATTATCTGAGTATTCAAAGGTATGCATGAACTTTGGTCTCTTGAGAAGCAGGATCCAGCTTGAGAAATTCCCCATAAAATCAAATGTTGTATGTCAAGGCTAAAAATAGTGCACAGAGGATCCATCACTGTGGTCTAGCAGAATGCAGATGATGACCCACCTAACGTGGCTTGGAGGTCTCTGACAGGTGCCTAAGATCAGAACCCCACAGTTCTGTTCTCAGAATCCATGGTGACATCAGGGGGTGAATGGACAAAATAAGCAGCATCTTTTCACTTGCTCGGTTACCACATTTGCTAAGGCTCACAATGAAGTTAAGGGCAGAGCTGTTGCTTAAATCTTCCCGTGAAACACGGCCTAAGATCTTCTTCACTTTCAGGCTCTTCTTCTGCTGTGTCCATGGACACTGTTGAAGAAGAAAGTAATAATATTGCTCCAGCTTTGAAAATACTAGGAAACTGTATGACTTCTATACTGTCTTCATGTAAATGAAAGAGATATTCACTTCCAATTTTTCTGTGTAATTAGTACAGAGACAGATCTATTTGCTTCCATTGCACAAAATATATGTGTTAAACTGAAATTAAGTATTTGGTTTTATGTTTCTCAGATACTGTTCATAAATTCAGTTTACAACAGAAAAGAAGGGAAGAGGTAGTAATTTTCCACAAGAACATTGATTTAAATTCCATTGAAGTATACTCGTAAATTATGTTTAAACATGCGACCCTGGAAATTTAAATCCTTTATTCATTATTCTATATGGTGAGTTTTTGAATCTATTCTCCTAGGAAGAGTTTCTAAAGGAAAACAAGACTTTATGTTTAACTTCATTCTTTATATATCTTCTTATTTTGCTACTAACTCATGCATCTACTCTTTCACCACCGAATTTCAAGTGCTTCTTGTTCAGTTCTGCTACAGCTCAGGACTCTGATTTTTCCTTGAATCCTGAACTTCAGGGTTTTCCCTTTTGTTTTTATGTGTGACACTCATATCCACCCTGGAAAATTATTCATGCTTGTTTTCGTTCATTTTACTTCTCATAAAACTATTTTGAGTTTATTCTACTGCTACCCACCATTATTCCATTGACTTTAGTAAAGTTTAAATTGGCCCCAGAGGAGCCTTGCTGAACCTCAGAAGTTTGCCACAAGATGAGCTATACTAATTTTCAAAGCAAGAGAAAAAGCATATTAACCCTCTCGATAATCTGTTTTGTGGCTGAGAGTGGACAAGAGACAGTTCCTTCCGAAGCCTTGAGAGTCTGTACACAGACCAGACTCCTCTTAGAGGGGAGCTGGATTTTTGTAGCCATCATGGCAGAAGGAGGAATGGTCACTTTCCAGTAGCACAGACCAACATTTGGTAAAGACCAGACACCCAGAAAGAACCACTGTAATAATAACAGTGGTAGTAAAGGTCCCGTTAAAAACAAAAATACTTAGGCACAGTGCTTTCTCAATAACTGGTTCAAGAGAAGGCAGAGAGGAAAACATACACCCGTACAAGGTGGGAATGGTTGAAAGAGATTTGTGACTTATAAGATTCTTAGAGGAAGTTTTTGATGCAAGTAAGTCTGGGAATCACTGGTAATAATGAAGGCAGACTAGACCAGAAAGCAGAGATGGACTCTTCATAAGGAGAAAAGTATGAAAACCTTGGAGAATGGAAGAGAAAAAAGCTTTTGTTTCCTTTCCAAGTGCACTTGATAAAATAAAAAATCTTTTAACTTAAGGACTGATTTTTGCCACTAACTGGGACCAGTGTTCAGTTCTTGGAAAGCAGAGGAAAATTAAGAAAGCTGTGGGAAGAGAAAAAAAAGACACCCCTAATCCGTCTGCCTGGTAGTATGGCTTAGCATCTCTTATAATTAGTCTCAATTCAAGTGAAAGGGAAAGCTAATGCCCCTGACTCTGATTATATTTTTCATGGTACAAGGAAGAAGTTTAGTATAACTACACATTACAAAAACTTAATTTTTCTAATGTTCTAAGGTGAATACAGGTATTTATTTTCTGTAAGAAAGTTTTTTCTGTCCCTTAGAGTATATATTTGAGTAGAGCTGTGTGAAGCATTTATGCATCCATGAAATTTCTCAAAATAGCACACAAAATTCATTTAGCATACCACAATGCTAGTGATTTTGGGGAGACATTGTGGAAGAATTTAATTTTGTTTTTATAAAATACCTCCCAGTGTACACATACTCCAAAGTCACTTAAACATTTAAAGTGATTCCTACCCGTCAAGTATATGGTAGGTGAGAACAACCTCACAGAAATGTCAATGAAATGTTTCCCCCCTTCTCTTGCCCAGAAATGGAAGGAAAATAAAATTCTATGGTGTTTCTATGACAGCAAGGGTAACCTTTGTATGGTTTGGATGTGAATTATCCTTAAGCTAGGTACACAGTGAAAAATCAGAGAAGGCAAAAATCAGAACAACAGTAGTTTTAATAGTCTTTCACATCAGACTATTAAAAGAAGAAAGAAAATTGGCATACAATGGATGTCTTTTTTCAAGTGGCAAACTAAGCCAGTGAAACATCTTTTGTGGTAGTCAATTGCCAATTGTATTGGCAATACATACATGGAGCAGACAGGATACTATGGAAAACCTACTAATGATACAAAGATAACAGTTTGGTGGAAAACAGTAAAAGAAAATAGACACCTATAAAACACAGGTAACTGGTTTCCTAAATATATCAACATATCATTGTAATCATACAGAAATGAAGAATAACTTCAATTGCAAACTTCAAAATATAGGCACAGTGACAAATTTTTGTCCTGCTATTAAATATTATATTCCATTGAAAACTATTTACAGTGTGTATTTTTGGAGTCTTTCCTATTTGTATTTTTTGCATATGAGCCTTTGTTTTCCATACATTCTGTCAGTATTAATGACTCATTTATATTTACTCTTGACTCTTTCTTTCTTTTTGGTTCTTTAATCAGCTCTGGCCACTACTTACGATTTTATTCTCAATGCTTTTAAATCTTATATTAATGTTCTTTCAGAAATGCTTTTCATTTTTGTTGAAAGTCCACACTCAGTCTGTGGATTGGTTTGGATGTTTTAATGTGATAGTAATTTCTTACTCTCTTTACATCCCACACTTCTTTACATCTTTTCCTTCATGATCCTCACTTAGTTCTTGTGCTTATTATACTGGTCTTAAAGTCCTACACTTACTGTACCTTTGTTTAGCAAGAATTCATTTTATCTTTCCTTAGGCATTTATTCCTTCACTCTGAGCAATTCAAAACAGATTCCCTACTGAGTGTTATCTTAATCTGAGGGGGAGCACTCGAGGGCTCACTCTCCACTAACATGTCCTTCTACCTGGCATTTCTCTTTAAGCTTTTAATATTTTACTCCAATTTTATAGAAATTTAAAACTTGGGAGATGTACCGGTAAATTAAAATGTTTCAGGTTTTTTTATCATTTAAAGATGCTATCCTGCATTTCTTCTCTAGAACATTTTGCAAATCGAGTCTAACCCTATTTACATGTTTATATTATCAGTTTAGATGCATATTTGAAACATTATTCTGCTCTACACATCATTAAAATACCTGAAAAAAATAGTTTACTGTAATTTTACAGCACCACTAAAGATCATGATACACAGTACACATGTTAATAATCTACTCAGGACCTACAAAGTTTGGTGTCTGCTGCCCACCATAGAATACTATTGCATCGTTGACCCATGTATGGATCCAAAATAGATGGATTTCAGCCTTTACTGTTGTTGTTTGTTCTTTATGCTGAAAACAATAAGTTATAAAGGGAAAATTCATATTGGGAGCTGCCGGTTCAAACATACATTTTAAATAATTTTCCCCACTGTCGATCTGGCAGTTGAAAACTCTGGTAATGTTTATAAACATTTCCTTAAGACATTTAAATTTAATTGCCTAATCTTTTAACAGTCTTTTACCCTACATTTAGCTTCTTAAGTATTTTTTACACTTGAAAACATGTTGGTTGTCACTTATTTAAAAGTATTTGAAAACTGGACCTTTGTTCTTTCTTTTTGTAGCTATGTATAATCTTTAAGATCCATGTGACAGTAGATAGCCATCTAACGTTTGCAGCAAGTAGACCAGCTGTGTGGAAAAGGCAAGAATTAATTTGTGATTAGTTTTCAGGATTGGTGAATTCCTGCTTCATTCATAGCTGAGGGAACTGGGATCTGCAGAGGAAAGAATAATTAAGGAGACAACTCAGACACAGCACTCCAAAACAAAATTCCAACTTCTGCATCATTGATACATCAGCAAAACTCATTACAAACCACCATACAGAAAACAAATTAGCAATTAAAAGTTTCTTATGTATTTTTTTTTAGAGCTGAAGCTGTACTGAACGTACCATGACCAGAAGACAATGTATTCAGGCTTGAATGACTGCAGGAATTTAAGAAAGCTGTGGTAAGCACAGGAAACTTTGCTGAGAGGGGAATACACTGACTGAATGTGCTTTGTGATTTGGTAGCTATCATCTGAGGACAGGGAGGAGGAAAGTTCAGGTTACCAAAAGCTGTATTTATTACCAGCACAGAGATATCATCTCCTAAGAGGTTATTAAAAGAAAAAAAAAATTCAAAAGTTTTTAAGGAAGATCAAAAAGGAAGAGTTCATCCTCAATTCAGGTGTAACCAAAACTGAATACACACACCCCCCACATACACTGTTTCCCAGAGCAAGAAATGAGGCATGGTGCAAGATGGGGAGGAGTTATGGTTTGAACCTGTTCTTTCAGCTTCTATTTTGAAACGTAGCATGTGGGAGCAGAAGTATCATTGAACATTTTTTCTGCCTCCTATGGTCAAAGAAAATATAAAAAATAGTATGTTTCTGAAAGCGGCAGTGCTATTGGCACCCTGTGCTATTCACTAGCTCTTTGAGCACCACTTTGTTTAAAGAAGGCAAAAAAAATCCTTAAAGGGCATCCTTAGTAAAAACCGAGGAGACAACTCAGTTGAACTGCTTCCTCTTGCTCTGTTGGTGTTTGTTACTGGGAGGGATCTCCCCTGACAGCTACGGCTCTGAGAACTGTGGCCACTTGTTAACAATTCATCCTTTGTAAATTAGGCACCCTGGTGAACTTTGTATCAACTCTTCATTTAAATCACCTACAGGTCCAACTGCTCTTTTGTCTCCAAAAAGTGTTTCTATAAATCAACACACTATTTTTAGTTGTCTAATCAATAACTCAGTCCTTCATTTTTGACAGCACAGAACTAGTGCTGTATTTGCTTTGAGGCAGTAAGTGCAAGTAAAACAGTTTTGCAAAATGGAGCGGTTGCAACCAAAAATGAGCCTGGTAATTGAAGACTTGACCTTCATTTGTCAAAAACTTTTGAGGTTTCATTTGAGGATGTTGTTATCAGGTGAAAAACACTGACAGAATTCTGTTAATGGTTTTCCGGTAACCTACGGGGCTCTTACATAATCCTTACATGATCCAGTTCCTATGGAACTGGTATCATTAAACCTAAAATATTTATGTGCTGACATGTTTTCATGTCTGAGTGATAATTTGAGCTTTCTTTGAAAGACAGAAGGTCTCCTCTGTTCAAACAGCAATTCAGTGATCCACAGGGTAGCTGAGATCCGTTTAACAGCCCATGGAATAATGGTGTTCAAAGTAACCACAGAGAAAGGGAGAATTACAGAATGAGATGAGGTTATCTATTAAATTATGTAAGTTATCAAATTTCCTCTGCCTCTGAAATGCAAGATGGTTGCAAATCTTTATTTTAAAACTTCCAGTTAAATCTACCAACCTAACTAGAAAATCTGTAGTCAATCATGGTACAAAAATGAGCGCTGCTGATAAAGAAATACAAAAATGTAACTGTCAAATATAACTGTCAAAACAAGATGTTTTAATCTTCCTAGGTGCCCAAGAACAGCGGCATTGCACAAGCAAGTTTATTGTCAGCAGTTTATTCAAAGCCATACACTGTCCTTGTTCTGCATTAGCAGGTCATTTCAACAGTTCTGTATGCAGGTTAGCATCAGTACATGGTTCAGAGAATCAGTATCAGTGCTTTGAGAAATTGCCTTCTCTCCTGTGATTTTTTAAAAAATATAAATCCAATTCTGTTCACTGTCATTCAGTAACCAGATTTGTAAACAATTTGCATTTTGCCTGGAGTCAGATAATCCTATCATTATTTAATCTCTTTAAGCACAGACAGATATCTAGATCTGGATGTGTGTATGGGAAAGGGCTGTGTAAAAAAACAATGAAAAAATAACAAAGACAAAGAAAAAACACAATAAAATCCAACTAGAAATATAAAAAAGTTGCAAATACTTATAGTTCTAGAAAGTAGCTTTTTTTAGTTGCTTCCAAATTTGTGGAGTTGTTTATTCATCCTTGCAAAATCAAGCACAAGGAAAGAAGATGAATAATCATATGCAAGAGGAACGTTTTTTGAAAAATAGGTTGGGATTTCTCAATTGCCTTAGCACTGAATTTTTTTCAGGACCATTTTTTCTGCATTCTTCATAACATAAAATCCTACACACTGAAATGTGATTTTGTAAAGTTGTCATATTTTTAATCCATCAGTCATTTCCCTCTATCTGATTAACATCATAGCCATTCGCTTATTGATACCACTATCTTTCTTCTTATGTCACTTAGGTTTGGATAGCAAACATGCCTGAGTTTCTTCTTTTGTGCAGATCCAAGTGTTTGCAAAATGGTCAATTATCCTCTTCTTGGCTTTGGAGGTTGTAACGCAGAAGTGAGCCTGTTCTCTTGACTACTTGGCCTTGTTGAGCAGCAGCTCAAGTACTAGTCATTAAAGCAGGAAATCCTCAGCCCTCCCTTACATGCAATGGTCCAGGTTGGATCGGAGAGGGGACTTGAATCACTTCTCCTTACTCCAACTATCCAAAAATTGGATAGGAAGAAACTGTTCTGTAAAAAGAGGTGATGCATCCATAAACACTTTGGGAGAATGGCATCGATTTATTCTTTGTCTTCTCGTTGTGTCAGTGTAGCACTATGTCACCTTTCATAGTAGAGTATCACTTTATGAGCTAAGATGTTGGTTACAGCTTAATTGAGGTTTTAAGTTGTAGATACGTCTCTGAGAGCAGAATTTGGCCTATTCTTACTATATTGCTAAGGATCATAGAGAAAAATGCAAATAATCGATTTTGATTATGAAAGAATGGATTAGAAGCAACAACAGAAGAAAAGAACAGCATTTCACCTGAGGATATTCTAATTTACTAAGGATTCCATTAACCTAAAAATCCTGAAACTCCATAGAGCTACATCTACCATATAATTTTTCAGAGATAAATCATACTTTAATAATTTCTAGATTAGCATATGGGTTTTCATCTTCCTAAAAAAAAATTTCTTTGTATTTCAAGTTGATTAGTGTGCAAGCTCTTACCTTCCACTGCTCAGATCTGGTCAATGATTTAACAATCAATTTAACAATTTAACAATAGACTCTTGATCAAAGTGCCATCAAGCTATTATCAAACAATTTTCTTAAGCCAAATTCTGTGAAAAAATGGTTGGGGAGAGTTATCTGATAAGTCATCATGCATCTTTGATCCAAGAAGAACTCAAGTAACTATTTCAAAAACTTTCCATGCTGTTAGAAGTTGTTTTCTGCCCTTCACTGAATAGAAGTGACTGACACTATAAAAGGTTTAGAATAAAAATCTCCCTTTACTGAGAGGAATACACTCAATTCCTTGGTTTCCATACAGCTCAGGAATTCAATTTTAACCATTTTGATGAAGCACACATGATATAATCAAAGGCAGGAGGTCTGTGTCCTTGCAGACTTACCTTGGTTGATTTGTACATAAAAATTCTGTGAGATAATCTGTCTACAGCCTGCTGTCAAAGATGTGACCTTCTCTTTCTTCTCTGATCACGTGTTCCCAACTCTTTTGTTATACTGGCTGGTTTAGACTAGCTTGCTTATATGGTGCAGCCTCACCTTGAATGCCGTTTTTGGTCACCACAATATAAGAAAGACACTAAACTATTAGAGAGTGTCCAAAGACGGGCAACGAAGATGGTGAAGGGCCTCGAGGGGAAGCCATATGAGGAGTGCCTGAAGTCACTTGGCCTGTTCAACCTCGAGGAGAGGAGACTGAGGGGAGACCTCATTGCATTTACATCTTCCTGTGAGGGGAAGAGCAGGGGCTGGCACTGATCTCTTCTCTGTGGTGACCAGTAATAGAACCTGAGGGAATGGCCTGAAGTTGTGTCAGAGGAGGTTTAGATTGGATATTAGAGAGAAGTTCTTCACCTAGGGGGTGGTTGGGCACTGGAACAGGCTCCCTGGGGAAGTGGTCACAGCACAAAGCCTGACAAAGTTCAAGAAACATTTGGACAATGCTCTAGGGCACATGGTGTGACTCTTTGGGATGGTGCTCTGCAGGGCCAGGAGTTGGACACAATGACACTTGTAGGTCCCTTCCAACTCAACATATTCTGTGATTCTGTAATATAGTCAGAAAATTAATCTTTTATTGTATGATGTAGTTGCCTGTCAGGTTAAGAAGCTGATCATGTGACTGCAAAGTGCCTGTATGATTTTGTGTGTCGTGCATGTGCGTCATGTTCTCTGTATTTCTTTAAGCAGTATTTGTCTGTGGTAGGCAAACAGTAGATGTTTGGAACAAAATAGGTCATCCCATGCTTTTTATATTTTTATTTTCTGGAAAAGACAAGAAGCAGTTACCCAAAAGTTTGGAGAAGTGCTTTTAGAAAATACCTCTCAAATATTTGGAGAAGTAACTCATGTGTACTGCACAGATGATAGCCTGCTTGCAACAACATTCTTGTTATCAAACACATCTTTTGTAACAGTCTGAAAGAATTTTGAAATAATTTTAAAATTATCATTCAGATATTATGGTATTTTTTTAGAATCATAGAATCAGAAAAAGGTTTGTGTTAGAAGACACCTTAAAGGTCATCTAGTTCCAACCTTGCCAGGGACAGAGATGCCATTCACTAGACCAGGATCCTCAGAGCCTCATCCAACCTGGACTTGAACACTTCAAGGAATGGAGCAACCACAACTTCTCTGACCTGTTCAGGTGTCTCAGCACCAAAGGAGTAAAGAATTTCTACCCAACATCTAATCTAAACCTGCCCCTTTTAGTTTAGAACCATTGCCCCTTATCCTGTCACTCTCTACCTGTATAAAAATTTCCTCTTCCTTCCTTTTATAAGCCCCCTTAAGGTACTGGAAGGCTGCTATAAGGTCTCTGAAGCCTTCTCTTCTCCAGGCCTAACAACCCCAGCTCTCTCAGCCTTTCTTTGTAGGAGAGGTGCTCCAGCTCTCTGATCACCTTTTTGGCCTCCTCTGGACCCACTTCAACAGATCTGTCTTTCTTGTATTGAGGACCCCAAAGCTGGACACAGCACTCCAGGTGGGGTCTCAGAAGGGCAGAGAAGGGGGAAGAATCCTCTCCCTTGCCCTGCAGGCCACGCTCCTTTTGATGCAGCCCAGGATGCAGTTGACTTTCTGGGCTGCAAGCACACACTGTTGGTTCACATCCAGCTTTTCATCCACAAAGACGTGCCTCCACCCAGACCCAGATTCATTGGCCACAACCCCCCTGCTGCATCTATCCAGCCAATTTCTTATCCACTGAATAGTCCATCCATCAAATCCATGCCTCTCCTTCTTCTGGTGTAGGAAAGATCAGCTGAAGAGAAAGAGCCTGACATGCAATTTTAGGCATTTCCTTTTGGACTGCTGCCATAATTGGTCTCCTTTTTGAAAACACTGGGCATCAATAGTATGCAATCAGGTGTTACATTTGGTGTTCTGATAAGGAGAATGTATGAGCTATGAGTTTTTGTTGGGGAAGTTGATGTTAGACAAAATGTTAAGCTACTGAGGTGAAACATAAACATAAAATGAGACATGACTCTATATTTGATATTAAAGAAGAAACAGACCTGGAGACATTTTTGTAAGCGCAGAGGTTGCAACTATGCACAGTAGCCTAAACAAGCAGGAGTTGGCAGTTAAAATTATGGCTAATCCTTAATTTTTCCTGACAAGTTCATCTAAGCATTAATACACCATCATATCAATAACTGAATAACTCTTATTTTTCAAATTTCACTGCAGTCTATAATCAGTAAAAAATCAATGGCACACACAATCACAGTGGGTATGAGCCTTGAGAATTTTGTTGTGATTTTTTTTTATTTATTTAGAAGCTTAGGAACAGAATTGCATTTTAAAATATTTCAACAGTCTGTCAAGCTTAAAAAGGTTATGCACAAAATCTCCCACAGAACAAAAAGAAATGGGATAAAAGTGCCAAGTAATCTCTTTGCTATTTAGCATTTCAAGATGGAAAAGATTTCTAATCTATCATGCTGCTAAAATGAAATGGTAACTTATTTCTTCATGTATACAAACAGGCAAATATTCAACTACTATTTTCAGTGAACACAAAAGTAATTTGATATGTTACTTGAAGTGCTTGTTATTTAAAATGCTGAATACTGTATGTATTCTATAATAAAACATACAGAATTTTGGGACATCTGATAACTTAAAAATGTATCTGAGAGGGTAAAAATGGTGAAACATTTTATAAAATAACAAATAACAGAAAATTTTAACTATTAGTAAAACAGCATATTTTAGCAAAGTGGCTTCATTTATGCGTGTAAATAAATTATCAGATAATATTTATGTGGTAGAAAACGTTCAGAGGAAATAATTTTGGAAGCTACAAAGTTGGACATTTGACATTGAAATTCAACTTTGAGAGTTTCAAAAATCCATTACGTAATCATTGCTAACAGATGATTTTGAGAAGAAAATAATAAACAGGATAAATCTTAAAAATAAGTTTGATTCACTGGCATAATGAAAATATTAAAAATTAGGCCTTGAAAAGATATCCAAAGCACACAAACTAATAAGTTCCTACTGCCCTGCTGGAGGCACCAATAAGCTAGTTGTACTAATGGCAAATTCTAAATACTTGCTAAAGCAGTAGAATGAGACAGTCAGATATAACTAAGCTTTCATAAATTTTGATGGTGTCCCGAAACAATATTATCACATTATGTTCATGGTCTTCACTAGAAAATGCTGATGACCTTCAAATTTTCCACAAAAGAATGAGGAGGTTAAACCACTTTTTTCTGTCTGCACGTGTACTCTTACGAAAGATGACAAAGAATGGGAGGAAACCAGTGAGGTTGATTAGAAGGGTATCACCATGTCTGACTCTGTCATAGTTTTGAGATGAGTAAATGTACCCTACAGGTTCCATTGAAGAATAATTTTGAATATACAGAAACACACTTTTTTTCATTACAACTCAGCTGTAAAGCTGGATTCTGACTGTCTTAGAATCTGATTTCCCAAATGCCATAATAGTTGTTTTTAGAACTTGTTTTCTAACTTGGGAAAAAAATGTCGGCAAGGTTTTTGTATAAGGGAGAAATGATCACACAGGAGGGAAAACAGAGGACAATCTCTGTCAATACTGTTGAATATTTCTCAAAGTTTGAACACTGTGTTGGCACGGCAGAGAATTTCTCTGCACTCCCCACATCTATTTCTGAGTAATCCAACGAGTGAGTGTTTTCATTAGGAAGGGACAGGTCTTTAAACCCATGATAAAGCACCCTTATTTTGAAACTTTGGCATTGTTCAGCAATTCCTATTGTGCCCTAAGTCTGTGTGCTGCTTAGATACATATGCATTTCAAATGTGAGACCTTAAGCTTCAACACCTGGATGATTTTCTTCCACATAATCACCTTTCTCCAACGTTCACTGTGGGGCCAGGCACACCAGTCCTGATGCCTCCAAGACCAGGAGTCCATGATCATTAATATCAAACCTGTGCATTGCCAGATTGCAGCAGGACATGTCTGATCCCCTTCATCATGTATCTGCTGAGTGAACCAGAACATGTGTCATGGCATCTATTTCAGCTTTATGCTATTATACCTGCTGGAAGGATGAACAATAACTGATCTGGAATAAAGCAGCAACCCCTGATCTGGCATGAGGTCTGCTGATATAAAATTAACCTGTCATCCTCCTTTAAAAACAGTATAAAGTGAACAGAGGTTGTATCAGATTGGCACTTTAGACTGTGCGATTGCAGTGCTTTCAAACAGGGAGCAGGAGCCTTCAAAAGGGGGTGGGGGCTGGGAACAAAACTGATGGAAAGCAGCTCTGCCGGGAAGGACCTGGGAGTCCTCTTGGACAGCAAGTTGTCCATGAAGCAGCAGTGTGCCCTGGGGACCAAGAACATCCTGGGATATCCTGGAGTATATCAGGAAGAGCATTGGCAGTTGGGGACCGAAGGTGATCCTGCCCCTCTACTCTGGGGGCCCTGGTGAAGCACATCTGGGGTGTTGTGTCCATTTCTGGGCTCCTAAGGATGAGAGAGACATGGAGACCCTGAGGCAGGTCCAGAAGAGGCTATAAAGATGATTGAGGGACAGGAGCATCTCTCTTGTGAGAAGAGACTGAGGGAGCTGGGCCTGTTGAGCCTTGAAAAGAGATGACTGAGAGGAGACTTGTCAATGTGTATGAGTATCTAAAGCGAGAGCATCAAGAAGATGGACCAGGCTCTTCTTGGTGATGCCAAGCAATAGGACAAGAGGAAATGGGCAGAAACTGAGGCACAGGAAGTTCCACTTGAATATGAGGAAGTACTTTTTACTGTGCAGGTGACCGAGCACTGTAACAGATTGGCCAGAGAGGTTGTGGAGTCCCCCTCACCAGATATCTTCAAGAATCGTCTGGACACAATCTTGTGCCGTGTGCTCTAGGATGCCTCTGCTTGAGCAGGGAGGCTGGAAAAGATGACCCCCCATGGTCCCTTCTAGCCTTACCCCTTCTGTGATTCTATGGAAAGGGATTTCCCTTGTTGCTGAAATGATCTGAGCTATCTGCTGCTTTTCACATTGGGTCCACAGAAGCAAGACTGTAAGAAGAGGTGGGGAAATTATAGACACATTTTCTCAACGCTGCTACAGTGGAAGATCTTCGTCTGGGAAATCCATTAACTCCTGTGACCTTCTGCTGCTATTCCTGTGCTCAGCTTTATACATGATAATCCCATAAAAGGTCTCCCATTTGAAGGGAGACACAGGTAGTGACAACCTGATTGTGTCCTTTACCTTTCTTCCTCTCCAACACAATCTTCGTTTCTGTCCCATATAAATATGACATCTTTTGTGGAAACTGTCACTTCAAGCAAAGATATACTGACTTCTATTCTTGTATGTAAATAAATAAAAGCTGCTATTTTGATGTGCTTTTACAGTTTTAGAAAGAAACACTCAAACTAAAATTCCGATTCTTTTCCAAAGGCATTTCATAAAATGGTATTGGTCACATGAAAATGATCAGAAACAAGCTATTTAGTTTAGAAACACATGGATGTTTGCACCACACTAAAGAACTCTGCACCTCTCCCCCATTCATGCCAAGATCTACCTTGGTTCTGTAGCTCTGTGATACGATGTACACAAATTGGCGCACACTTCACCTATTAGACATTCACTTGAGTAGACCAATATAGATATGCATTATGATAGTGAAAGTACAGATGTGAAAAATTTCACATAAATAGTACTCCCAGATAACAGTTTCATCAGTCTTATTTATTAAATTGCCCTTCTTTTTGTAAATTCAAAGAGGAAGAAAATGAGAAAAACTTATCCAACAATCAAATAAATTGTCATACACTTATGGCCTTAAAAGTAGCAGTTATAGACCTCAAACCAGTATTTTCTAGGACAACTTTTATAATTTTTTTAGGAAGGAAAGCTACAATTTTACAGGTGACCCAAGTAAAGTGAGGTGACCCATAATGTGAAACAAGATCTTTTGGCGGGTCTAGTTTCTGAGCTCCATGGGCTTTGAAGGCTATGATGTGTTGTCTCATGCAGGTTTTCAAGACTCAGCTGAGATCGCTAAGCAGAGAGAAAGCAAGAAAAGCAGTAGCTGCTCCAAAGCATACTTCTCAAGTGTCCACTCAGTCCTGGGTTTTTCATTATCAGCTGATATTCAGACTGTGCAGTTAAATTTTTAGTCCACAACTACAGCAGCAGCCATAGTTTACCACCTTCTGCAAGCTTAGGTGGATCAAAATGCAGCGATCCCTCTCTTTACTTTCAGGGGCTGGAGGCAGCCTGCGCCACAGAGTACAGACAGGCAGCCACGAGGGATGGCACTTTGTCTTGATGTAACAGGAGCTGTGTCTGCTGAGCTAACCACAAAACTGGCTAAGATGAAAGACTTTCTAAATTACTGGAGTTTCAGGCACTGCTCGTAGAAGCCTCTCTGAGGTTACAGGTAGGAATAATTTGTATAGAGTTTTCACCATGGATGTATTTGGGTGAAAATCTGGTGGGAAGAGTTTTTGTGTGTTGCCAGTTTGGATGTGGTTTGGCAAAGTAATGCTAGTGACTACTGTTGTCTGTTCAATTCTCCCTGAATGTAATGAAAATTGATTAGCTCAGTGCTTTGATCTTAATGATTTTCTTTCCAGATATATTTAAATTTGACATCAAAGCTATCCAAAATACCAGACCTGATATAGTTATCACTAGATTGCTTTAATGAAAGTAATAAAAAATTAAACTATAAGATTTTTTTATTCTGAGTGTGCCTGGAGGCAAACAATAGAAACATCTGATAAATGTGAAAGAAATCAATAAACAGACACCTACAAACTTAAATAATCCAGAGAAAAAAGAATAATGGCCTTTAATCATCCATTAACATTTGGAAAGCAATTTATTCCAAATCTTTCAGTTAAATAACTGCCTGCTTAGTAACTGTATCTAGACATATGCACTGAAATTATTTGCGTTATGTAAGGACCATAAAGCCAAGGGAAACATACTTTTCTATAAGTACATTATCATTGCATGTGTTGTAATATAACTAGAGAAACATTTTTCATCAAGAGGTGACAGAGGGAGGACAGCCTGTTTGTTTCTGGGGTTCTAGTTTGGTTTTTAGCAGCAGGATGGCTTATTTTTCTGAAAATACTGTTTCAGAACAGTAGAAAGTATTTGTCAAATTGGTCCTATGCTTAGGGAAAAAAATTATGAAAAGTCATAACAGTTCTATAAATCTCACTTTTCAAGTTTGAAAAACATAGTGAGGCTTCTTTTTAAAATTATTTTATTTCAAGTTGGGGGAGGGGGGGGTGGGGATAAAAAAGCCTTATTTGGCCTGGCAATCAAGTTACCAATTTACAGTTCTGGACCAAAACTGGAATTCTTTTACTAAATCATCCTGGGATTGTTAAAGGGGAATTGTAAATGAGAATGTTGCCATTCATATCACAAAACTTCCAGTGCGAGTAGGCTGTAATGGAAAGGAAACCTATAATGTAGATGTCTGCACCTGAGGTTTCTGCCCTAGGCTGTCATTGGAGTAATGGTCATTGTGTGTGAATCTCACTGTAAATTACAGTTAAACTTTGATTAAATGGGCAACTTCTTTGAATGGTCTCATCTCTCCACTGATTAAAAAGAGAAGAGAGGGAAGACTGTTAGGAAAGGTGAGCTGAATCCCACCTGAACCACTTATAGTGGCAGTACCACTAATTTAGCAGATCATTCACAGCAGAAATGTGTGACAATAAAAGGTTAATCTGTGATTCTTTTTCAGTGAAGTTATACGTGGCTGATCCTTGCATATATGGATACAATATTTCAGTTTGGCCATTGCAAACTTAACGCTAGATTGACTGTGTTGTCAAAACCAGAATCTAAGGCATTCACAGAATTTCAGGCTGGGGCCTCAGAACTGGAAATGCAAGAACCGCAGGGAAATAATGTGTCTTCTCTGTAGACAGAGCTGCAGTCCCTTAGCTGGTAGCCCTGTCCTGTTGCTGTTTTGTTCTTTTATACCTTTAGGCAGGTGAATCAGACTAGAGCTGTGGTGTGTATCACATGGCCACATCAAATCTTATTTGCCATGATCAAGCTGAAAATAAGTTGGTAGTTTCACAATACACTTTATTTGCGAGAAAAACCGACACTGGTTCTCATTTCCATCAATATTCTGCAGTTTACTCATCATGGATGGGTGAAGAGTGTGCTTTGGTATGGTAGAGGGTAAAAATCAGGTCTGGATCACTCACTGTAGTGAAAGAAAGAAATTTATTGATCCAGCTTTTCTACTTAGGAAAACAGAGTATGTAACCACATTCTTCAAGAGTGATTCAGATGGCAAACTGCCTGTTCTCTGGAAATGTATTGCTGCCTTCATTTTGGTACATTTTTATTCCTAGAAGCCTGAAATCTTGGTTTTTTGCCAATTTTAGCACAGTATCCTTCATATTAAACATTGCAGTACCTAGAATAAAAATTTTCAGCAACCTTTACTTATTTTTCTTCATTCAGAGAACTGTGTAGTTTAGAAAAAAGTCAAAATATTTACATTTCTTTAGCTTGCGTTTCCTTCAGTTTGTGCCTCTGTGTGTAGGTTTATGTGGAAATGTGCTCCCTAGTTATCACAACCCTAGAACAACACAGGATCTTCACACAAATGCTAGAAAAAAAATCTCCATTAAATATTACACAGGAATAACTCTTCCTTCTACGTGTTACTTGAGCCATATAGCTAATTATATGAACGTAAGATTCTTTCACAAGAATGAATACCAAGAGCATGACTGGTTATACAACTTTGATAAACATTTCAAGTGTGTTTAAGTTTGATTTTTCTCTGTCTTTAATATCTACAGACAATAAAATCAGTGATGAATGCATATGAAAATGAAACTCTTGCTGATTTTGTATACAGAGCAATATCAAACAAAACCAAAGGGTACATTCAGGCTTCCTCAGGAACACCACACTGAATAAAAAACAGGCTAATGCAGTAAAGACCACAGTTCATCTCTTCTCCCACAGACTGATCATGCATACTAGCATGCTGACAGTTTCTGGTTGTTGATGGCCATGAGCTATAGTCCAGTATCCAGAAACAAATAAGAAATATATTAATATTCATGATCAGCTCATTCCTAAGTCCCAGTATTAAAGAGCACCAAGCGGCCTTTTTTCCTCTTTTTTTCTTTTTTTTTTTTCCTCCAATGTTTTAAAATTCATATTGGAATATAAAAAGAGAAATCTAAAGGATCAAATATGCTTGGCAGGCAACATTCTGCAGCAGTCCCCTCAGACCAGTGATGCACACCTTTGCTTCCAGGCTGATGGAACAGACATAGGGCAGAGCATCAGGAGAAACAATGAGCCAGTTTGGTGTCCCAAGCATTTCCAGACAGAGAGAGCACAGCAGCCCTCTGCATCTGTTTGACCACAGCAGCACATGTGTATTCATCCAAACTTGGACAATAATTAGTAATTAATCCTTTTGCTACTAAAGCTAAATCCTTTTGTTACTAGAGGTAACACATCTTGCACCAGGAACCAGTCCATTTTCTTTCCTCTCTTATTGATGCTGCTTGCTCTCAAAACTGGCAGGAAAAACGTACACTGTCATTAAGTTATTGTTTTGTCTTTGCTCAAGTAGCTCAGAAGGACAGCTTACTGAGGACTCAGTTTCAGAAACACTTGGCAGTGGTCAAAGCTGAGGGAAATCAGACATGTTTATGTTTTTATTTTCAAATACAAAAGCCTTCCTTTGTATTATTGAACCCTAACATATTCATATTTAGTGGAGTGATATCTTCCTTCCAGACAACTGGCATTTTATTTGTTAATACCATGCAATTATTTTCATTTTGTTTGTTTTGCTTTGGGGTTTTTTCACATATTTGTCTTCCTAGAGCAGTTTAAAAACAAGGAAAATGTGGTTATGTTGTTCTCTGTACCATGGTTACCATGATTCAGCATAAATGGGTAAAATGCATTCAGTTAATACAATGTTCTGCTATTCATCATTATTGTTGTAGTGATTGTGCCTGTCCTTAGAGAGCATTGCACAGCACCAATTTGTATTACACCACCTCTCATTGTTTTCCGTGGGCAAATACATCACAGCAAATTGACATATAGTTGCAATCTGCCCAGCACAGGTCAGAAAAATGATCTTTTAACCACACAGGGTTATCACAAACATAGGTTGTTGAATTTGGGGGCCACACAATTGAGTGAATAAAAGTTCAGGTGCCTATTTCTGGAATACCTATATTAAAAAAAATAGCAAGCTACATGATTATATGCCTTCTTTATGCCCTCGCTGTCAAACATAATTTATAATTTTTTCCAACATTTCAAGGTCTATAGAATTTTGTAGATTAAGAGGAAATTCTTCAAGTAAGACAAAAATATTTTCCAAAGTTTGTTTCCTGCTCATAAACATCACTGACAGGTGTCATCTTGTATTAATAAGAGAACTAGGTTAGGCTCAGATTTTCAGTTTGGTCATGAAAAGTTTAATTTTTTAAATAGAAAAAGTTTCTTTTTTTTTAAATCCTAACCAAATTAGGAAGACATAGACCTGCTTTCAGCAGCAGTTGCTTTGTTCTTTCTATACTGGAGCTATCTCAAAAATTATGAAGATTGTTAATTTTTTTTTATTCCATTTCAATATACTTGTGACATTTGGCAGTATAATGGATATTTCTAGCTGGTCTCTATTAGGATGCAATTTTTGATCCATCAACCAAAGAGTAAGGACTTGTTCATGTTTATGTTTGTGTTAGGAGTAGACGCTATGGAAAATATTCCTTTCTGCATCTAATTTTTACCATTAGGGTGAAGAAGGTCTCAGCTCACAAGCTATTATCTCAAACAAATATAACATGCAGAGTGCAGGTTGCAGTGGAACCACAGGAAAAAAAACACTTAAATTTTTTCCTCCTTTCTCAGCGACCATTTTTACCATTAGGACAAAATGCATAACACAGCATCTTAGTTTCTTGTGTATGAAGTCATTTTGGACACTCCTGTGCCCATTTTAATTTTAACTGCAGCTGCATATGATGCAAAAGTTCATTTGTGTGGAATCCATTGCAAAATGATAATTTTATCATCAGCATTACATTCTCAAGAATAGACGTAGAACATCCACTCTTTTAAAGGAAATCAGAGGAAAAGAAGAAAGAAAAATTTAGTTCTTCTTTTAGGTTTAGACTTGCCTAGATTCAGAGTTCATGAGGAGCCTGCCAATGTGAATGGAGAAGCACAGCAAAATTCTGCACAGTTCATGCCTGTTGTTCATGCTGTGCACATCTCTGAGACTATGACATAATGTAAAGATATCTCAAGAGTAATTATTTTTAAATACAAAAAAGAAAAAAAAAAATTAAATGCCATTTCATTTTTTCCAGAATTAGTTGCTTAGGAAGAAAAATCTGTTTTGAGTTTTGAGATTCATCTTTTTGATTTTTTTGCAGGTACTGTTTCTTTCTTCTTTTCCTCACAGACTATCATTTCATCATCCTTAATTAGAGTAGACATATCTATAGAAAATAAAAGGTTTTTAAAATTTTTTCCATAGATTCTTAGCCACATGGAGAGAATGTTTATTTGATTGTTACAAAACATTCAGTCTTTCTAAATGTAAATTTTCATTTTGACATATACTATGCATAAATTATCAGTAGACTTCAAGAAGAACAACGCCTTAATCAATAGTTGTAAATCTATGCTAAGATCTTTACAGCACTTTAAACTTATTCATGAAATTAATTTTCTTCAAATTATTGAGTAGCCTCCAAGTACTTTCTAAGCACTGACAGTAAATTTTTTACGCTTTGCAAGTCAGTACCTTCTGTGCAATCAACAGTGAGTCTTGCCCTATTGTCATTGATTCTTGCTACTCTGTTGATGTCATCAAGTTATACCAGTGTTATATACCATCCTATTGTTAATACAGTTTTTGTACATTGACTCCTTGAAATTTTATCATGGTTTTGTCCAGAGTTATTGAAAAACAGAGAATTGACTCTGGAAGAATTTAATTATTCTGAAGGCTCCATAGCTAAAGTAGATGTTTCCCCCACCTGTCAAAACAATGATAAAAAATAGGCTGTCAGACATTACTTGATTTCCACCCAATTATGCACTACAGCAAAAAGATGCTCCAGGGCTGGCATTGCTCTTCCCTGTGTGCACTCATAGGTAGACTGGGAGATCTGAGACTGAAGGCCAAGTGCTTTCATCCATGCAGGAAGTGCAAATTAGACAGCAGTACAGTGCACACAATCTGGAGTTCAGCTTTTGTAGCACTCGAATATATAACTTCCTTGTCCTACAGCTAAATCATATGCTGGCAAAAGCTTTTTAAAATTCCAGTGTCAGTGTTCTCCTAGCAAGGGTTATGATAGGGTCATCACTGTGGGAGACAGTACTGCTGTAATCGTATGAGAATAATTCAGTAAAAGATGGGCAAATTACAGTATTGACTTCCTTGTTCAATTCACTAATGAGCTGTAATGGCACAGTTTTCCACTGTGTGTCTTGGGTACACAGCAACAACCTGTACATTCAAGCAAACAGGAGATGTGCTCCTCAGCAGAAAAATAGGATGTTCTTGATCTTCTCTCCCCATATTTTAGAGACTCTTAACAAGAAACATTCTATATAGTGATTTAGGACTGTGGTAGGGGTTTTTTTCACCCTTCGAATGTTATTAATATTTCAGTAGAGTGCCAAGTATAGTTCTCATTTATTTAAAAAAAATGAAAAACTACCAAAGGAATTAGCAAACTCTGCAAAGTGCTTGCTCTTTCTTTAATTTTCTGATAGAGACAGATAAAGTGGCCTGCCAGCCATCAGCTCTACTTTTACCAACCACAATCCCACAAATTTCCATGTGACACAAGAAAGGAGAAGTTTTTTATGGTCTGTTTGCATTGCTATTTTCACAGAAAATCTAGCTCAACACCTCTCACAACCTGAGCTGGCTGTCTGGGAGCAGGGACTGCTGCAGACACTGCTTGTATGCATTAATGGAGAATGGTGATTCGGCTAAGGAAGTCTAGCTCTCAGCAGAGATTTTTAGTTCAGCACAATGTCACATCAAAACAGATAAATGGCTCTATCTTCAGAGCTGTTCTGCAGCAAATCATGTTGTAGGACAAAATTTTCCTTTTTGGCCTTTCAATGAGCACTTAAAAATATTCCTGGCTTAGGAAATCCTTAAAAGGCTTTTTGAATAGTCTTCCCTGTCTCCAAGATTTTACCTTTAAATACAATTGTACTTCTATGTGCATATCATTACTTAATGATTGCGAGAGACATTTGGTCCAACCAGTGTCAGACAGAATGGATTTTCCCCAGATGTCACATATAAGGCATCAACTGAACAACATGAATGATAACAAAGTTTCTTTATGCAGTGAGTCCATTCATGTTCTGGGATTCCTGTTCTGCAAGGCACATAGAAACAGTGATAGTTTCCTCTAAATATTTAAATATTTTTAACTTAACAAAATCATCTGAATCTCTCAGAAATCATGGCTATGATAAAATGAGGGAGAAAAAAAAGTAGCACTTTTCAAAAGAGGTTGTTTTTGCTTTTTCATTGAGTTGCAAAATTTTTGCTCTAACTTTATCACAAATGATAAAAAAATACTATGAGAACGTGAAAGAATTTTCCAGCACCATGAATATCAACTTTAATTTCCTATTCCTCATTATTAACTGAGTTATTTGGAGGCTAATATTCCAGAAAACTAAGTAGCAGTTGTCACAGTGGCTTCAGGCTTGAACACCTAGGGACATTTTCTAGAAGCTGTATCTACTTGTAGGAACCTCGCTGCTGGTGAAGATAGCTTCTGGAGGCTGAAAATTTTGATCTGACACCTTGAAATTTTTTTTTATTATGAGGCTAGATATACTCTGAAACAGGTTGTCCAGACTGATTAGGAAGTTTCCACCATTGGAAACATTCAGTGTTTTTTTTAATGGACAAGACCCTGGGCAACCTGATTTAATTGGGCCTCTTCTAAGTGGAGATTTTATTAGATAACCTGAAAAAGATCCTTTCAGTGTTTTTTATGTGAGGTAACATCCCTTTCTTTGAGACATGTTGTACCTTTAAAGGGAGACAATTGCTTTGTGTGAAGCTACAGCTCTCAACTAGAATCCCAGCTCTCCTGAAATCAATGGAAAATACCTACTGAATGTCCAGGACCTTACATGTCATCATCATGGACTATAACATTGGTATTCTGTGGCTGAACACTGCAACTTTAACCCAAGATTGTGTAGTGCTGCTCTTTGATGTGAATGGTTGCATTTCTGTTGGATTGCTGCAGTAATTTCAGAGCAGGATTAAATTCCTTACTGCCAGAACCAACATCAAAAATTAAACAACTGCTTGTTAACATAATCAGTCCCTCTTAGACATTTTCTTGATTTGGCACAGCAAACTGTTGGAAGTTTGCATCTTTGGTTTCTACAGCTGACTTGCAGTAGCAAAAAAAGATGATGCTTTGAGTCTGTGCAACTGCTCATGACACCATCCTCCAGCATATATGAGGGTTACGGCTCTGCACTATTTTCAGAACAGCTGCAACACTGATTTTTCTCTGGGTTTCTGATTCTTCATTGATACAAAAGGAGGAAATATCCTCTTACTTCCCCTTTATCCTCTCTTCTAAGATGAGAATGTACCCTGAGCAACAAAAGTATGTGCATGGAGGAATGTCATGGTGGTTTCAAAAGGTGTCTTATGTTCTGGAAACTACAGTTTTGCACCATGGAGCCTTCAAAGAGCATGACTTTTTTCTAATAGAGTTCAACTTCACATATTTTCAAGAGTGTAGGCACTAGTCCCAAATGTTTCACTGAATTCATTATTGCTTTTCTTTGCATATGAGCTACGCAGACAGGTGTGAAATGATCTAAGACTCATTGTAGTGTGGGATATGATTTCTGTAGCTGGTAGAACTGAACTTCGATAAGGTTTCAGCCCCACTGTGGGCTTTGAGTCCAAAATGTGGCTGTTCTTCCTTCTATCCAAACACCTTCTTGCTTCAGCTATTTTCTCACAGAGATCTTTAGTATGCTTAGTGAAGTTTTTAAATGTTTGTCTACCCCTCTGAAATCTGACTGCAAGATAAGAGATGTAAGGTGGTAAGCGGTAAAACAGCAGAGAAATAAACTTCTTTAATATATTTGAAAGAACTTGTTAGCTTGCTTCTGTTTCAGTCTTCTGGAATATATTGTTTTCATCTAGTAGATCAGGATAGAGAGTGCTGTCAAAACATAATCTTAGCAGAGCTCACTTTCCTTTGTATTTTTTTGAGGCTTAATTAAGAAAATGCAAATACAACTGATAGTAGCTTGCTAATTGGCACACTGTTTCCATTAAGGTGTGAAATGCTCTTATGGAACAAAAAATATGGAATGTGTAAAAGATCTGCTTGACATTCACAGACAGATTCACAGCTGGGAGAAGTGCTGGAGAATCTAAGCTGGACTGATTCCAAGTGTGAGACACTTCAGTTTCAAGAAATTTTGAGGGCTTCTAGCCCTCAGTGCCCACAAGAAATACTTTTTAATTCTTAGACAAATCAGGTAAGGAGAAGTTTGAATTTCAGTACAGTAATTTTTTTTTTAAATGAGAAATTAGCAACACATAACCATTGGTATATTCCTGGGGAAATGTCTTTTATGCAGAATTCATCGGAGGGGAGATAATGATAAAAATTTATACTAAACAATGCTTTATTATGTGACTGTAAGTTATGACCAAGCTCTGTGGAATCCATGTTCTAGGAATATTTTTTAAGTAGACTCCAGATATGATAACAGGTGAAGAAACATTGTGAATTTGTGAGTCCAAAAGAGTTGAAGCATAAAATAGCAACACAACTGAACTGATTGTAGAGCAAATTTGAAGCAGGTCTTGGTTAAGTGATGGCTAAATAGTTTAGGCATTTAAGTTTCAGACACAGAAACCTGTGTTCAGATCTCTTCTCCTGATTCAGTGATAGTTGAAAAGCCCAGAGTATCTTGACAAGGCATTAATCAAGGTCCAGTCCTGCTAAAGATATTCAAGCCTGTGTTGGAGACACCATCTCTGAACTTTGTATAACAGCACAAACCTCTGACATTCAATTATCATTTCCCAGTTTTCATCTGGGATTATATATAGGTTTGTACTGTGAAGAAGCAGACCAATATTTCACCATGGTTAGGCTTCATTTGCCTTGAGTTGTTTTGACAAGTTGAGCAGCAATCCATAACTACCAGTGTTTTTTCAAGATCATAACTTACTCTAAAGTCACAGTTTTGTAAAGGACACAAAAGGGTCAAAATAAATCTCTAGCTACGAGGTTGTGAACGGGTGAGAGAACATGGTGCTCAACACCTGGGCGTGCTAATGTTGCAAACCACTGTTCTGCCACTGTTCTTCATTTGTAATGCATCAGCACTATTCAAGTTACAGAGTACATAAATTTAATTATAATTAGCTTATTACAGCAGAAGGAAAAAATCTAAAATAACACTGCTGTCCTGTGAGAATTTTGTGCTTGTAAATATTAGGCATTCATGGACTTCTTAGGGGTTTGTGGCAAACACTGGAAGTATTTGACAATTACCAATTGCATCCAGCTTGGGTTTTTTTTTTTTCTTTTTCACTAATACTTTCAAAAGGCAAAAAAAAAAATCTTCATTGTTCTTATATAATAATGATTTTTCACTATTTACCCTGTAAAAAGTGCTAGGCCATTTTCTCTTTTCACATCAACTCATCTTCCAATTTCTACCTTATTTGTAACTTAAATCAGGCAAGCATAGAAAGGTCAGAAAAAAAGCAGTCCTACCAAGGCCAGCGGAGTTAGTTCAGCAGAGTCTATTTCAAAAAGTTATAAAAAAGAGTTACTTAAAAGTTAAAATAAATCTATAAATATAAGTGCAAATTTGTAAGAAAAGAGAGGAGGAGCTTGCAGTAGCATTACTAGTTATCACACAGCTAACAGACTTTTTACTTAGAACAAAGAAGAAACAAAGATGACAATAATTTTAAGCTATATGGAGAAAAAAAATATGACTCCATGGAAGAAAGAAAAAAAATCTCAAAGCTCGTATTAGGAAGAGGTATTAAAAAGTTTGCATTTTATGATTTAAAAGAGACTTACTTAAGGAACATACCAATTATTGCAATGGAAAGGAAACCAAACCAACCAAACAAAAAACCCCAATGACAATCCCTGGAATGGACAAAGCAGAATATAACTATAAAAAAGGCAGGTGTATAGCAATGCAATACAGCAAAAAAAAGTAAAAAAAAAAAAAAGGTCAATGACATTTCAGCATCTTTATTTCAAAATACGTAGTCGGTTCAAGGCTTTTTTCAAAATCTTGAGTTACCTCTCTCTAAATTTTTACAAGGTGCATTTAAGCTTCCTGTCAGCATGGAGGGGGAAAACTTTTTCATTCAGTTTTAATGAAATTAAACTTGGACATCTTCCTTCAATTCAAACTAAACTTCACCTTTATATAATAATATTATATATATGTGTATATATATGTATACAAAATATTTGTTATAGTGTGAAAGAACTTTGAAGAAAAGTAATAAGAAAGACCAGAAAACCTAATAAATGAAAACATTTGTTAGTTCCTACCTAACAGGAATTCTGTAGCTTTATGAAAATTACCAAATCTATAATTGAGCAAATACCTCACTATACATTTGCTTTTAAACCTTGTATATATAGAAACTAAACCAAAACACAGGGATTGAAACCACACACAAGGCTTTTCCAGGTTAGAGCATAAAAGCCCATTTATTTAAAATTATAATATTTGGTTGAAGGTGATGAAAGAATATACAATGGGGTCAATGTTATTTCAGTGGTATCAATAGGTACAAGAAAAGAAATAACAGGACTGTGTGAAAAGCTGGGTAGAAAAATTGTAAAAGCAACTTCAAAATAAGGTCTGTTAGGTCTTCTCTTGCATTACCAGTTGTGCAAGTTTCCCAAAAGAAACATAGAAACCAAATCATTTAGGAAAGAAGTCTAGAATTAATAGGTGCCTGCACTGGGGGGAATAACACTGCCCTGGTATGGAAATCACCATGTTAGCTCTGCACTTCTCAAAGTTTCAGTCACTAAAGAGGTGCCTTAGTACTGGGGGTATTGTCAACACCTTTTAGTCTTAAACGAACAAATCAACTATTTATTACTGTTAATATTCTTGTCTGATTATTTATATAAAAAATTAGATCAATATGTAAATATAGAAGTGTATATTATTAAATACTCCACTTTTTTTTTTGCACTAGTGACTGAGTTTTCAACTCAGAAGATGGAAAATTATAAAATAGTACCTAGGAGTGCATTTCAGATAATTAATTAAATCTTAATAAATTGCCTAAATGCAGATTTGTCTCCATGTTCACTACCAAGATACCTTTTTGTAATGAACAAGTTTATCTGGTTGATGACATATAGGGATTCATTTGACCTTTCAGGGAGTATTGTGTATTTCTTATTTGCTATTTTATTTGACCTTTCAGGGGATATTGTGTATTTCTTATTTTCTGTTTTCATCATCAGTATTCTGCAATATTTAGAAATTACTTGAAATGAGATGGAAAGTATATCAGCTCACACAAAGGGACTAGACTGTTTTCATTGATCTCTCCTGCTAGACAGGATTGTGTGGGGCTGCTGAGAAAGATCTCAGATTCCTTTAGCAAATACCTCTGGTTAATTGCACTAAATGAAAAGTGAAAACCTGAGAAAAATCAAGGTAGGCTCAGTAGACAAGCTACAGAAAGAATTCAGGTTATGGATCATGGTGAAATGGCTGGCTCTCTTACAAAGGCTGGAACATGGATCTTGGGCACAGATACAGCCATCATTAGGAATACTGTTTTTAAGGCACATTCACACAGCTTAACTCGCCAGCTGTAAGCCCAAATGCATATGCTGCTTATAAAATACAGAACACCGTTGAACAATGTTTCCAGAAGAGAGAATTTTTACTGATTTAGAGATTGGACTTCAACTAAACATAACCTTAATTTGCCAGCCTTGCCAGCTGAATACACGGAGTAAAAATGTTTTAAATCCTTCCTTTTCATTTTCTAGAGTTTCAGAGATTTATAAAATGCTCTGAGCAGGTAATTTTCTCCACTCAGGATTTAAAGGTCTTAATCCTCTCTTCAAGGCATTTCTTTCAAAATGTGTGGGTGACCGGTAGGCTAGTAAACTGGTAACGGGTAGGCTAGTAATTGGTAGTCACTAAAATAGTGACTGTGTGATGTTTACTGGTTTTATATTTTTGCACTTTGCACAAGTTTAGGATACAGGGGGTATGATACTGGAACGGACCAAGCACTAAATCTTATGATCAAGGGCTAAAACTTGTGATTTTCTCTGAAGCCAGGGAAAAATCTCAACCTGCAAGACTGTAATTTTTTTCTTTTTGATCTCTTATCCAACCTATATATGGAAATGAAAGGAGCTCCACAAAAACCTTGCAGTTGTAAGACTGTCTGGGAAATCTGCTGTACAGTTCATACCCCTTGATCACATGAAGTCCCCACATCAGGAGGTCCCGCTCCAGATCCGTTCTCACTACACAACCAAATAACAGAGGTGCAGATCAGCCCCATCTCGTTCCCCAGGTATTTTAAAGTGAAGCAGCAGTCAATGTTTTGGTGATTCTAAAGCTGCATCATTAAGTCCCTCATTTGGTATGCTCTGAGGAGCTAAAGATTCCTGGTCCTGGTGGAGCTTAGGCTTGAGACAGACCCTGAGCTACCCAGTCTAGTCAGGCTGGCCTGCCCTCCCCCCTCAAGCATGGCACAAACAGGCAGTTCTAGGTGGCTGGGAAATATGACTGTCTTGATGGCAAATTTATGGCAACATGATCCTTAGTGGAAAATTGCTAAGGCAATCTTTTTTGAATACTTGATGTCCCTTTGAGGCTGCAAAATACTCCTGACTTTGTGACAGTTTGCAGCTGGTAACAGCCCTTGTTTCTCGCCTGCTGGTTTTGAAAAATCTTGCTGCTGCTTGTTATTTAAAGGTTTTATGCAACACCAACAGTCTCCACTTTGGCAAATACCTATGTTTGTAACACAAAACCAGTAGTTGTCAACGGGTGGAACTGAGAGCTAGCCAAGAGCTTTCACAAGGCTTTTTCCTGGCTTAAACTCTTGGCCTTGTTTCCACCAGCTAGTGGCAACAGTTCATGCACGTGATAGTCTGAGCCCAGTTAGGCATTGCCTGATATTAATTCACCTACTGTCAGTGCTGAGTGACAGAAGGGATTGAATTTTTGAGTTGCAAAGTTTTCTGACCCACATCCTACATAATATTTTACGTTGTTGAGCGTAAACCTAGAGAAAGACACACTTACTTCAACAGTAAGATATATTCCCCTAAAGTAAATTTCTACTTTTTTTCCCCAAATGCTTCTTCTAAATTGTGATCAAGTTAAAAATCCAAGATGTAGAAGGCAACACTCTTACCATAAATATGTAAACTGACTTATTTAGACAATAAAAAACAAAACACACAGCCCAAAGGATATGCCTTGCAGTGTTGCATTTTAATTTTGTGTGATGTCCCATAAGGAGCTACTTCAGTGCAATAGCCTGTTATATCCAAAGATCTCAAAGTGATGGAGAAATATATTATCCCTCACAAGATTCCACTAGACTTACCTTGAAGGTGGGGAAACTAAAATACAGTTAAATAATCTGCCTAACGTTATATAATAAATCAAATGCAGGAACAGAAATCCTCGCTTTTAATCCTACAGTTCATGCAAAGATAGCCTCCGCTTTTGTTGCAATGACCTCATGGATTTCAACTTTCTTTTTTTTCCTCCTTTCCCCTTTTTAGTTGTATTTGGGTTTTTCTAAGATTCAGTTTAAAGCTAGCACCTGAAAATTAATGGAAGACAAGCAAATTTCAACAAGAAAAAAGAAAAGCAAAATTATTATTACTATTACTACTACTATTATTATTATTGTTATTATTTCTTTTTCCTTCAGGCCCCTTCCAAACAGGGGCATTTTAAGAATCATCTCCAATTCTTAGCCAAAACAATTCTAGGAGGAAAGAGTGTCTCCAGTACACAGAAATATTTCTTTGTTGATTTATATCTCAAGTTTATGGAAGTGTGATTTCAATTTCCCCTACAAAAACCAGACCAAGAAGTTTTGTCATGTCTATTCCTCTCTGTCAAACATTTCACTTGGCTTTTTGGGCAGCTTGTGAGTTGTGTCTATTGCCAGTGCCTCTGCAGTGTACGTGCCTTTGATCACCACACTGAGCTTGGCACTGGCAGTTGGCCTTGTCCCAGCCCAACGCCTCACACTGTGTACTCTGCCTTCTCATTAGCAGTGTCGACAGCCAAGATACATCCGATGGTGCAAAACATGGATACATACATGGACAAAAACAGGGCCAGTGGGGCCAGCAGGAATCTGACATTTTCATTAACATCCTTCTCGTCTTCTCTTTATAATAGTATCTGCCTGGTACATAGAGTGCAGTTAGGCTTAAAAATACATAAAATTTAGTCAAAACAATTAAATGGAACAAAAGTGTAACCAGAGTTCCAAGAAGAAAAGAAGTACAAAGACAGAACCAAAGGTTCTGGAAACTTTTTTTTTTTAATGAATGCTGTCAGCAGCGGAAATGGCAAGCCTTCCTTTCCTGTAAGACGTAAGAACTGCTGAACATACTAGGGAAATGAAAAGGGAGTTCAGACAGAGTCTGTTAATTGCATTACTGACAGTGTTTGGGGTACTACTTTAGTAGGAGAAAAGGATTTCAAAGACCTTGAGCACTGACATGAAGGGGAGCAAGAAGGAAAGGCAGGGCAATTTGTCCTGTTGACTAGACATTGTGAAATGGCACAAGCAGAGTCAGAAGAGGGATTTTCTTCCTCTGTGAGCAGGACAGAAGAAAAGCAATTTGTTCCTTGAGAGTGAAGAGCTGTAAAGAGGGTATACAAAATAATATCTGCTCTTAGAAAGCACTTGACAAAATAACCTTGCCTTTGTGTGAAGGAATACCTCTGTAGCCAACAGGCTGCATGTATCTCAGCATGGAAAGACGCTGGAATTTCACAGAACAATTGAGGTTGGAAAGTGTCTCTGGAGATCACCCTGTCCAACCCTGTCACCCCTGTCAAGGAGTGCTGCCCAGAGCCTGTTGCCCAGTACATTTCTGAATATTCAATTAACAAAAGTAACGATACATGATCAGGTCTTCTGTTCAAATAACAGCAATTTAGTGATAGGTAGACAAAATTCCTAAAGAAGAATTATCCTGTGTACTTGCATGAAACCAGCCATCGAAAAAGCATTCAAAAGGGATGCATTTAACAAACAGAATTATTCCTGCATATTTTGATCATTTGTGTTCTGAAATGTCTTGGTTTAATTTATTTATGCGTTTACAGGAGAGGACCTACCCAACTAAAGGAAATGCAGTATTCATACCTGTGGCTACAGGACGTAAGAAGTGAGTTTAGAGATGTATCTCGTGATAATATTTGAGCTGACATATGCATGTGCTGCAGAGTGATGCATCTCATCTCCATCTCTATTCTTACATGTTCCATGGTTATTGACCATGATTTGCTGATATTTGGGAGGTAAGCTTAACTCCTAGTAGGACAATGCCAACAAAAAGTGAAGTAGCAATACAACATTGTAAACCCTTTTAATGGTCATATGTAGTGTATTTTGTAGCAATCCTGTGTGTTTGCTACTAAGTGGCTTGACCTTTTTTCAAGATTCTGATCTTTGGGGATTGAAGATGGTGAGAAAGAGAATGCAAAGGAGGAAAGGAGCGTGGCACTTGTCTGCCCATTTGTTCTCAGTGGAATAACCAGATTTATACTAACCTAGCTGCTGGCTTTTTTGGACTTTGCAGTGAGGCATCTCTCCTCACAGGCCAGACATGCTCAGTCATTTGGCTGGCTCACATTACAACCCCTGTGATATGGTTGTTTATGTGAAACAGACACACATGAATGAAACCACAACCCCATGACTGGACTTTCCTTTAGGAGGCTTACAACAGGAAACATCCTTATCAGGCTTGTGGATGCACCCATGAGTATGTCCGAGGAGACACAATAAAGAGGTCCTTACACCTGCCAGGTTCAGCAGAAAGGAGGATATGACATTGATTTATTGACATTATTTTATTCTTATACACATCCCAACTCCACAAGGAATTGGAGAGCATGTCACTTCCTTCTCCATCTCACTGGAGAAGAAATGTGCTCATCAAAGTTGTCATATCACAAAAGGAATGAAAAACAGAAAACACCGTTAAGTAAACATCGGCTACTATTTACATAAAACTGTGTAAAAAGAATCTGACTCCAAGGTTAAAACAGAAGGCTTACAAAAAACCAGGGCAACACATGAGTGCCCTGTAAAAGCAATGGCTTGGTACTGGGAATGTCTCTTCTCGAGTGCCCACCTAGAGGCAACTCTTAAGAAGACTTTATTTAATTGTCCTCTTAAGAGGACATTTGACTTCAAGGGCAGTGTCCCCTGTCCTGGGACATCATTCAGCACACTGGGCTTTCTCCAGTACCCAAATCTCAGTTTTCTCATGGTCCATTGCTCCCAGCTGCACCACCTACCGGGAACTGAGTTTAAGTCAAAATTGTGAAGCTTATCTGTGCACTGAAGGAAGCTAAAACCTCTTGTTTCTGATGGCAAACCAAGATATGATTAGACTATTTGTTTTAGTTAACTGCTTAGTTTTTAACTCTTCTTTTGACAGAAAACATACAAGTTATAAAAACTAAAATTAAAATTTTAAAAAGCCTGTGACCTAAGCTGTAGTGGAAATTATTTATTATGTTAAATCATTGCAATTATTATATATTTCATTTTATTTCAGTTTTTGCTGAACATTGAAAAACATAATTTTTCAGTGTAAACAATGTAAACAAGTAATGAAATCCACGGGAACAATGTAAATATGTAAAAAATACTGTTTAAGTATTTTTGTATATATCCATTTGTCATTATTTAAGTCCAGGCAGCAACTGAGCACCACATAACCTCACTCTCCCTACATCAGAATGGGAGACAGAATCGGACAGATGAAAGTGGGAAAATTCATGGCTGAAGATAAAGTTTAACAGTTCAACTGGTAAAGCAAAAGCCATGCATGCAAGTAGAGCAATGCAAATTAAGGAATTCATTCACTACCTCCCATGGGCAGGCAGGTGCTCAGCCGTTCCCAGGAGAGCAGGACCCCACCACACACAGTGGTGACTTGGGAAGACAAATGTCATGAGTCCAAATATCACCTTCTTCCTCCTTCCTGCATCCCTTTATATACTGAGCATGATGCTGTATGGTCTGAGATATCTCTTTGGTATTTGGGGTCAGCTGTCCCAACTGGGTCCCCTCCCAACTCCTTGTGCAGCCCCAGCCTCCTCACTGGTGTGGTAAGGAGCAGAAAGGCCTTTACTCTGTGAAAGCCCTGCTCAGCTATAACTTAAACATCCCTGAATTATCAGCACTGTTTCTAACACAGATCAAAAACACAACCTCATATAAGCTGTTGTGAAAAAAATTAACTTTATCCCAGTGAAAACTATCACTATTTCAACCCAATAAACTCCTTCTGTGGGCCTTGAGCTTTCTGGATCTCAACCAAGATGACTTGTGGAATTTACAACTTACAAAATCCTGTCGTTTATCTGCCTAATAAAAATATTTCCTTCAATAAAACCATTTTCTTCTGCTATAAAACAACAAAACAGTTGCTGAGACATGGTCTAAACTTTGAGCAAATAAGTCTTTCTAGCTAGAAACCTTTACTATCTTCTACACGTGCATCTGAAGAAAATCAAGAGTAAGAAAGCAGAATTGATTGGAAAAAAAAAAAGGAGTCATTCAGATGGCTAGTAGCATATTATGAAAACATCCTTCCCCTATTCTGATATTGTATTGTTCCCATGGCCTGGCTGAAGCTGAGTGAAGCTGCAGAATAGTGGCTGCTTGTAACTCATCAAAGTAGTACTCCTCCTCCAGAAACCACAGAGTATTTAATTTTTGTCTCTGTTGCTTCCTTCATCTGTTTATTGCTCAGTTGTACTATGTCCAAGACATATTCATGTGAGTCTCATGAGACCTTTTGCACAGCGTGTGGAACATGAGAAACACTGACCTTATCTTGTGAGTCTCATTTTCTGGCTTTGTCAAAAGGTCATTTCAGTAACTCAGGTAACTTGTCAGAACTAGGTCATCACAGGGACTTTTTAGATCTTAAACAAAAAACATTTCCCGAGCTGTACTGTGAAGTGAGATGTTCTTCTAGGGGGGAAAACAGTGCTTGAAATAGCATTCTGATGTGACTTATGATGATATTGAAGTGCACTTAGCTGTTGAATGTGATATGTGTAAGTCAGTATCCATATGGACTACTCATCTTTTGCAGTATTTTAAGCTGTAGTAAGTTTATACCCAGTGAGTACTTTTAAAAATACTTATAGTAGAAGATATGTGTTCATGAAAAGGATTTGAAGTCTTTATTTGACTCATGGGCTGCATGGATTTTAAATCATAGGCTGGATTATTAATTAGACTGATGTATGAGAAAATAACCTGACAGACATTTGTAGTGAATCATAGCTATCACTTACCTGTGTTTTCAAATTCTAGATTCAAAGTCAGTGAAACCTGTGTTTAACCTGTAGTCTAGTTCTTTCAAAAAATTTGATACTCAAGATTGTTTGCAAGATGCATCGTGACACTTCATCTACCAACTGTTATTTATAGTTTCCACAGCCTTGTTTGCATTCTCATAAACAAGGAAAATGAAGCAGGTCTATTTTGGGACAAAGATCTATAAAAGAATGGAATGCAAAAAAATTTAAAAATAATGTGTTCTGCAATTTATATTAGGCTGAGTTTATCATTCAATTTGATTTGAGTAATTAATCCACTGAAATGATAAGTCAGAGAAACTGTGAGTCAGTGAGGAAACCCAGATTCATTTCCTTATGATAATGACTCTCCCATAATCCTTTTACTATTTTTCTCTTTCCTGCCCTCTTCTGTGATGAAAGATACAAATAGAAGTATAATATATGTTAAATGATAAAACACAGATCTGGGTTTTATCCTTAACATTCTCCAGTCATCTTAAATTTAACAGGAAAAGGGGTCTGAAATGCAGGAGCTGTAAGTTAACTGATCTCATGCAAAGAAGAACACAGAATGTGTCTGTCATCGTTTTCATTTGTGAATTGGGTATTTATGGCCAGGTTTTGGCATTGGGGGTGGGGGCTACAGGCGTGCCTTCTGGGAGAAGCTGCCAGAAGCTTCCCCAGTGTGTGATAGAGCCAGTGCCAGACTGCTCTAAGAGACCCACTGCTGGCCAAGGCTGAGCCCGTCAGTGATGGTGGTAGTGCCTCTGGGATAACACAGTTAAGAAAGGGAAAGAAGTTACAGCACAGGACAAAACTGCAGTCAAAGATGAGTGAGAATATGTGAGAGAAACAACCCTGCAGATGAGTGAAGTAGGGGGAGGAGGTGCTTCAGGAGCTGGAGCAGAGATTCTCCTGCAGCCCTTGATGTAGACCACGGTAAAGCAGCTGTGCCCCTGCAGCCCATGGTGCAGCCTGTGGAGGACCCCATGCCAGAGCAGAGGGATGCCCAAAGGAGTCTGTGGTTCTGTGTTAAGCCCACGCCAGACCAGGCTCTTGGCAGGACCTGTGGTTCCATGGAGTGGGGAGCACACACCGTCAGGACTTGTGGTGGACCCACACTGGAGCAGTCTGTCCCTGAAGGACTGCATCCTGCGGAAGGGACCCATGCTGGAGCTGTNGCCCACGACAGACCAGGCTCTTGGCAGGACCTGTGGTTCCATGGAGTGGGGAGCACACACCGTCAGGACTTGTGGTGGACCCACACTGGAGCAGTCTGTCCCTGAAGGACTGCATCCTGCGGAAGGGACCCATGCTGGAGCTGTTCATGAGGAACTGCAGCCTACAGGAAGGGCTAACACAGGAGAAAGGGCTAGCGTAGGAGAAAGGGCTAACATAGGAGAAGTTCTTGGAGGACTGTCTCCCATGGGATAGACCCCACAGTGGAACAGGGGAAGTGCGAGTAGTCCTCCCCCTGAGAAAGAATGAGCAGCAGAGACAACCTGTGGTGAACTGACCCCAAGCCCCACTCCCCATCCTCCTGTGCAGCTTGGGAGGAGGAGGCAGAGAAGTCATGAGTGAAGTTGAGGCCATGTCACAATCCACCTGGTAGGAGGCATGATGTTCATTCATTATAAATTTTAGTCAGGCTGAACAAAGACACAAGTCCACATGTCAGGACTCTCATGCTTTTCTTATATAAAGGTCTTAACTCTTGCCTTGCTAGGAACTACCTATCCTATTCTCTCTAACAGGTAACAAATATGTAATATGAACTATCTTATCATCATAGAGTAATAAAAATTCTGCTGGAAGAGTTTAAGCCATGCTCCTCAAAGGGCGAGTGCTACTTTTCTGTTTGTTTGTCCCTGCATGGGCAAGAAAACCTCCTGGCCATTTTTCCTTTACCCAGTCCTTTCTATTAACTTTTCATTCTTGAACTGGGAGTTAGCACAATATGGTAAATAACAAGACAATATGATGGGGGCAGGGGAAGCTGTGGCTTCCTAAGCATTGGAGGACTGTATTTCTTGTAGTTAAAACTGTTACAGCTAAACAAGGACATCAGTAAAGGTCTAAGCTATTTTCAACTCACTCCTGTCAAGATCACTAAGCCTACATTTCACATGTCTGGAAATTGATTATATTGATATTAACACCTTGCCTATCATTTGATGTTTCTTGTACTTCCTGTGCACTGGTGTTCTCTGTTGAATGAATGCCCAACACCCATGGAAATAATGGGTTTGTCTCTGGCTTGCTCTCTGTAATGGGTGTATACATAAAATCTAACGCCTTACTTTTGAAATGAGCATATCTTAAGTTAAAGAACAGTCTATTATTCTGAAATAAAACAATCAAAATCTTTTTATGTAGAGAATGTTCTTATGAAGAAATTTTTGAAGTTAAAATAGTGTAGAAACAAAGCAATAAAACATCATTGTAAGTTTATATACTCACACTTCAATGGTGATTTATTTATCAATTTGCTAATCCCATCATGAAAGCAGCATAGCCCATAAGCAACAAACTGTTGGCTTTAGAATAAAATTGACCAATCTGACCAATACCAACGAGGACTCTTGTTATAAAATTTTGCAGTCTGTGCTCATCTATTTTTAAAGCTAAACTTCGACCATAATCTTGTGATGTATTATTTGGGAATAAGGGAACATGAGTTACAATAACTCAGCAAAATATGTGCCAGTGGGATTCTAAGCTAGGCCAGCAAAAGTATTTATTTGTGTGAAAAAGAATAAAAGAGGTTTATATAATCCCATAGTAAACATCTAAAAGGGAAGATAGAGAAAAAATAAATCCTAAGTTACTTGTCAGCTCTGACAATGCATGGTTGAGCAAAAGTATTTCTAAGGCTGCAAATCTCCTTGCCTAGTATTTGACAGGTTTGTGAAGGGTAGTTAAAGACTAAGTCCATCTGAAAGCAAGGAGTTAAGATGAAAGCATTGGATTTCTTGCACTCCAGTCTTCTTTCAGCTAATGCAGCTCAAACAACCAAGTCGGGCAGCAAACAGAAATTCTCTGACATGCAGTTACTGCTGTAATCATAATCTAAGAGAAGTAACAAATCAATCTTAAATTGTACCTGCAGTTATTTAGAAGATTTAGCAAATGTATCGTAAAGTGTATATTTATGAAAACCAATTTTAACCATATTCTTGACATCAAAAATTGTTTCTCTTTAAGATAGTATTCCAAGGTACAGCCTTACTGAAACATGGAACTGAGAAAAGCTGGTACCTTAGCTTCAGATAATTGTATGGGAACCTGCGTGTTATTAAAGCAAGGAAGAAAAATGCAGACCTTGCAAAATTCTTCTTTTACATATCATATCCCAGCCTGCTGGTCTTTAAGAGTAGTAATGCTAGAGCTTAAGATCAGCTACTTTTGCATCTTGTATTATCTGTTATAAGTGAAGCTTGCAAACATGGTCTCTGACTTGTACTGAAATGACTTTAAGAGGATGACAAACATTGTTGCACGCTTGCAATTGATTAAATGTGAAACACAAATTCCTGCTGCTGTTTCTTTCTTTGAAGGACAGTAGTTGTCCCTCATTAATCTTTCACTAAGAAATAATAATCCTTCATTAGAGGATTATTATTTATCTTTAATTCAGATGAAGAACACTGGCTTTTGACAAAAAAAGGTTTCTTACCTGGTTAATCAGTATGCACTAAGAGGTGCACTTAGTAACTCCACAACTTAGCCATTATGGATCTTTTAACGTTGTCAATGTTGATGTTGGCTTGTTTTAAGCATCAGAAGAAATCAGCAGCTCAGTGAAATTTTAAAATTCTGACTAGCTTCATGGTGGCACAGAAAAGAAGTCCGATTAGCTCTCACCATGACAAAACTAATTCATAATCTGCAGTTTTGTCCAACTACTGGTGCTAATTATGTATAACAATTAAATCTACTTTATTGCATAAAACCAGTTTCTTCAAGTCTAACTTGCACATTTTATATCTAACTTTTAATTTCGATGCATGCATGTGAACTTTGCCTTCTGATCTGAAATCAGTGCCAGTGCCTGATTCATCAGAACTCTGGCAAATATTGCAAGCCTCTTCTCCTGAACAACTGTAGGACGGAAGGAATACTTCTGGTTTCTGCTGATCTGTTCTTCTGTGATTTTTTTTTCCAGTTTTCTGTCGTCATTATGTGAAGTTTTTCTTTTCCCCTGCAACCAGAATGACTGAGTCTGCAACCTGCCTGGAGGTTTGTGACCTCATGTTCCTCTCTCTTCCCGCTTACCTAGCACAGTAAGTTCCTTGCTTCTTTGATTAAGGGATGCACAATTTATTCTCTGTGCATACCTTTCATACTGCACTTTTCTTTCTTAGTCATCTTTCATGAAGCCTTAAGACATAGCCTGAGAAACTTCAATCACACATTGAATAAACAGAGTACTAGATGTTCTTTGCAAAAAAAAAAAAAAAAGAAAAAGAAAGAAGATTACAGAGTTTTGGTTTGCTTTCCTTCTGCTTGATGTGGAGCTAATATGAGTTAAATGCTTCTGATAATTATTGTTTATTGATTCAGGTAACTCCTGCACAGTCAAAAGGAAATACAGGGAAGCCTAACAATCCTAGGTCTTAGTGTCTTATCCATTTATTGCCAAGGGAAAAAAAATCACATTTTAAAATTTCATCAAAAGGAAAGATTTTGCAACAAGCCTGACCTATGGTATTGCTATGTAATATTTTGGGTTTGGTTTTCAAATTTTGCAGTGCATATTTAACTAAAACATATTTCGTGTTGTTACATTTGCCAGCTACAAATGAATTGATATGCATGAGATAATTACATTTCTGGTCACGATGGATATTGTGCATGTGAACCTTCAATTAAAATTGTCCGAATTCCAAAATAAATTTTTAAATGTATGTCTTATTTAAAAGGCATGGGTTTCTATCCAGCCATCATTTTGATATGGAAATGAGTACAGAATTCACAAAATGTTCTTGCGTTAGAAACAGAAGAGTAGAGTATTGGAAGCACCCACATTTTTTTCATAGATGATAGCACTCCCTAAACTTTATCTTCCTTTTGCAAGTACAGGAAGAGAAGAGTAAATGAACCTTTCAAATGGTTTATAGTTTTTTCTACCAATTTAAATTTGTGCAAGCATTGCTTGTTCTCAGGCAACAAATAACTGGAATTTTTGCCATACTTCACACTAAATTGATGCTGAGATTTCAGACGTATCTGTGTGGTTCCATTAGTTCTGTTGTCACTATGGAACTGAAAAGTAAGCCACACACTTCTTATGAGACACTGCGTTATATTAAAACAACTCTTGTTAACTGACAGATGTGAAAGTCACAGCTATCTCTGACAAAATATTACACTTTGGAACTCTGGTCTCTATGAGGTGATTATTCTGAAAAATGGTATGAGTATTTAGTAGCAATAATGACACTGGGGCTGGTAGGTGAATGCAGTACATGCACCACATTTTTCTGTGCCTGACTATCCTTATTAAATAATAGGATTATTACTTTACATTTCAATCACAAAGTAAAAAAAGACTTTTTTAATTGGCAAAGAAGCACTAAACCCATGATGTTCTCCTGTCAAGGAACTAGGAGTAAGCAGTAAGACTGATTTTTTTTGCTTTCACAGAAATTGCATTTAAAGGAAAAATGTATTTGTAGAACATCACTCATGTATTAACTATGAGAGTCTGACCATGACAAATGATGCACTGCATACATCTACCCTGAGTAAGCGTGAGTCTCCCAGCTCTTTAAACACAATTTTTTCAATTCTTAAGTGTTAGGTTTCTAGCAAAGTGCAGGAAAATCTTGTTGCTTTGACAAGCCAAGTCTTTTACGCCATCACTAAGCTCATTGTTTCAGGAGAATTTTTGTAATTCTTATGCCAAATCTTAAACATAATGCTGTAAATTCCTCTAAGTGTCACACCACTGAAATAAACTATCAAGTATAAACAATAAGAAGCTGAGCCAAACTGGTGCAAAATTTAAAACCCCCAAATCAAACCTGTATGCTTACACATTGGTGTGAATTGGTGTATTTCCTAAAATAGGCAGAAAAAAAGAGTGAACATGCAAAATTTTACAAAGTAGGATGGCACAATGCAAATGCCTGAAACAATTAAAGGCAAATAACTGCTTTGTTCTGATTTCCTGGAGCCCTGGCACTTTCTAGCATGTGGCACTGCATGAATATATTTAGCATTGCTCTTTGTTCCTGCATTAATATTTCCACTACAGTACTTCGTCCCACAATAACAGGAATATTTTGCACATGTACAGCAATGAATGAGAAAATGGAATATATTATTTGACTGTTGTAATGGTAGGAATATACATTAATTGGGCAAGGCTGTGGTATAACAGAGAATCCTGAGGTGGCTGGTACAAGAGGGCCATATCTGCACTACTAAGCTAAAGTGTATTCACATTACCTCACTCAAAATATCCAGAAGAATAACTACTGTGAGTAATCGCTTCCCTGAAAATATGTTAGGATATAATTTTTGAGTTCTTGGGAATCAGATACACCTATGTGTACACTGGAACCCATATTCTAAAAGTGCGTAAAGGTAGAGAATTCTTGCTAGGATGTTAAATCAGTAAAAACATTAACTTTTATCTACAATTGGTCTAAACTTGCAACAAAGAGATGTATACAGTCTTTTGAAACTTTTTTTTGTCTTGTATACTTCCCTATGCAAATTAGTCTAAATTAAGTAGTTTGACCTTTGTTAAGGATTTCTTCTACAATGTTTATTAAAATAATGTTTACAAAAATTATAGACTCAAATATTTTGGAGGGATCAGTATACTTGTTGCAGAATTATCATGTTAATGGCATCTTGCAATCAATTATCTGATATTATCTTGCAAGAACTGATTGAAATTCAGGAAAGTAAATTCAGGATAGCACATCTAAAAAGGAATAGTTAATTATGCACAATGGGTCCCAATAGGTTCTTAAGTGATTCATGCTGCAAAGGAAGTAATCCTCATTGCATTTATGTATAACCCACAAGATGTGTGAAACAAACACTTTGTGTTGTTGATAAGGCCTTAGCTATGTTGCAAACGAACATATATAGAAATGTATCAGGGAATTTGAGATTGCTTTGACTGCACTGCTCAGAAGTCTGACAAATCTAAAACAATTTTAAAACAAAGCTTTACTAAGCTGACATTTCATTAACAACACCAACAGTTTATTTAATTAATTAAATTATTGGTAGTAATATTAACTAATATTAACAGGTTTTTTATATTATTGCTACTCATCTCTACCTATATAAAACTGTTAATCCTTAACACCTGCATCACACGTGACCTGCAAGTGTACAGCACCGGGATGCTGATGCTGCATATTTAGCAGTGATAGGCCATGGATCTGGGGGGTTCTTGGTCTCCAGGCTTATTTGCAGAGTCTGCTCTTTTTATTTTCATTAGTTGTTTTGCAAAATTCATTGTTTGGGTCAGTGCATACACATTTTCCAATGCCTGCTATGTGCAACTGCACAGATCTCTGTTTGATGTGTTGGTGGTCAGATTGCTCACACTCTTTCGTAAAATGCCCATACTTTGTGTTTAGCTGCATCAGCACAATGTCACAAAATATTTACATTATTTTTGTACATGTAAATTTCAATTCAAGACAAGCTAATATTATTATATCCTAATTAATATTTTTTGTAATTTACATCACAAGCCCTTTCTTTGATCACAGCCAGAAATACCTGTCTGGTTTGGGGCATGGAATTTGAAAAGAGATGTAGGGATAGCACAGAAAATCCAGAAAAAAACAATGAAAATGATTGGAGATTTAGGTAACTTGGTTTATGAAAAAAACTTGGGCAAAACTGGGATTGTTCAGCCTATGATTTTATCTTTTTTTTCCTTCATACAGCCTCTCTGAGTGTTATTAAGCATGGACAGGGCACTTGCTAGCACCAAGCCTGGCACTGCAGCACCTTGATGCCATAGGTACTACTGGAGAAAGAACCCTGTATAGGATTTATAGCAGACTTAAAGTTTACAGGCTAAAGTCTATTTGTCACACAAACACACAGAGGTGTGTGTGACAGCTGGGCCAGAGGACAAAATCGTGAAAGTTAGGAGAATGTTGGAAAATCCTGAAATCCCAGCTGCTTTGAGATTTAAATCGTGGATTGACTGACATCACTATCACCGTGTGCTTGAACTCTCCTTTCTGCAGTGAAGTTGAAATAGATATTGAAAAATAGAAGTTGAAAATAGACCTGCTGTGAAAAAAATAATTTTCAGAAGCAGGTTACAGAACTCTTGTGCACTTTCACAGTAGCCTTTAGTGTGAATATTGCTGACTCTTCTCCTGGTTGGAGGGGTCGAGGTCTCAAGAGAATCTTAGCAGAATGAAAGCCACATAGAAGATACTAACAAGGCCTTCGCAAGCATATGGCTATTTACTTCATGTTTTCTCGTGTTTAAAAAACAACTATTTTCATCTTGTTAATATTGTCTTAAGAATAAATAACTGGGTCTGTTCTTGCCCAGTAAGTTACTGTAGTTATAAGCCTCTGCTGTATTCTGTGTGTGCACCCATGCACACAGACACCTGGTGTGATGAGGTTTTGCTTTAAAAACCACAAGCTAAATAAGCATTAGAATTTGCACTTTTTCTAACAATTAGAAGCATGTGTTAAGTGTCTGGGCTGAAGAACCTTTGTCACTGGGCTATATGACCCTGGATTTTCTATCTGTCTGTAAGGACAGGGGAAGAAACCCCTTTCTAGCCTAAAATCAGTATCATTGTTCATGATGAGCAAGTGTTTCCATGTCAGTCTTCTTACAATTCTATCTTTATAATCCACAGGTCTTCAGTGAGACTTCCATGCTCTTATATGAGGATAAAACTCGATTTATAATCTTTAGGCTATGATATAAATTAGTTTTGGAGATAGCTTTATTTCCCATTTTTCCTTCTGTAGGAAGTGGCTGAGGTGTTTTTTAAAGAAGACAATCTGAGAGTATTGTCTTTCTGTACATCACCTAGACACCTCTTTTTTCTGGAAAATTTAAAAACATTTTTTTACATGCCACTAAATCACACAAGCCTTCTCTTTTTGGAAATGTGTCCTATCCCAAAGATACCTTGGAGCTGACAGATTATAGTCCTACATAGACCTATGTCTATGAGTCAAGAGATTGAAATAAAAAATTGTCATTTAGAGTCTATCCTCATATAGGATAGATATAGGATCCTCATATAAGATAAGCACATTAGACCGGAAAGGCTAGACTTTGGCATGTAAATTTTATGTCTGTTATAAACTGCTTACAGATCTTTTTTGGGTGCATATGAATGCCAGCAACTGTTGGACTGCCCTGTACTCTACCCCTACCAAAGCAATATGGAGCACTGAGAATTTACTTAGTTTTAATCATAGAATCATTGAATGGTTTGGATTGAAAGGGACCTTAAAGATCATCTAGTTCCAAACCCCCTGCAATGGATAGGGATACCTTCCACCAGACCAGGTTGTTCAAAGCTCTGTTCTGCCTGGCCTTGAATGCTTTTGCACAATTTGCAATATTAATCTAAAGTTTTCATCTCAGAAATCATTGCAGTAGATGGAAATGCAACCATCAAAATAATAACACCTGTGTAACTAATACATATATTCTGACCTTACTTTCAAAGAGAGGGCTTTAAAAGCCTTTGCCATGTAAGGATATTTAATAAAATATGTCACCTATTAGGAATATAAATATTTTTTGTTCTTTCACTTTGTGCTAGAAAATCTGACACTAAGAGGTGGAATGCTGTTATTACTTGAACATCAATTATCCTACACCCATTTTAAATAAGAAGCTTCGCAAATTTTGTTCCTTTGTCCATTGTGGTTTTCCTTCTCTGTCAGTAATCTGTTGCTGATTTTCCCCTTTTATTCATTGGTTTATTCATTATTTTATTCATTGGTGGATTTCATCTCAGCAGTATTGCAACTCTTTCTGAACTTCATCCTCAGCTGAGCAGAGGGGATTTTTTTATTTGTTTGTTTTTCTGTTGCAGCTAGTTTATATTCTATGTTTTAAAAATTATTTTTAAGAGAGACTCGTTTAAAAGGAAGGTCTACACAAAGTGCACTAAGTACATTTTTATATACTATCTTATGCCCTCTCTTGGCAGTAAAAGTCAATTCTGAATTGCTTTAGCAAGAACTATAAAAATGTAAATTGCTAAGATCTGATTTGGTCTTATTGCCTGAGCTGAGTTCTAAAAGCTAAATCTAGAATATATAGCTGCTGAAGCTTATTAATACAGGATAATTTACATATTCAGAAGGATCCTATCGTAGTCTCCTCTTCTCAGTTAATATAAGATGAATGAGAAAAAGCTCCAGAGGACATCTAAATAAGGTTCTGAATTTGAAATTTTTTTGCCTTCATTTAAAATTTAGAATTCCTTTAGAAGTATATCAGCTTATGGTGTCTCATTCCCCCTTTTTATTTTTAAAGGGGGTTTCAAAGAATGAAACATATTATTTTATTTCATATGGGTTGCAATTTTAGAAAAAAATTGATTATATAAAGAAACTCAAAGCTATTGTTTTGTCTTTGATCCTTAATGATCCAAATAAAATTTAATAAAATTTTCCAATCATATCTCTGTGATGTAACAAGGCATATGTATACCAAAAGTAATACTCTGCATTTTTTTAGGACTTTTGAAAAATTATTCCAGTTTATGTTGCAATATAGCAAAGTAGAGAAAACTATAGTTTTTTCCTGGATTAACTGTTTGATAGTAGATCTGTTCCAGCCAGTCACGTGTACTCCGCACAAGAATAATCTTCAGCAAAAGGAATTTGCAAGAACACATAAAGAAGATAAGAATATTTATATATTTCACATATTGCATATAGTAGTTGTGCAAGTAGTGATATTTACTTCATAAGTGGACATTCTTTTAATTTAAATAGACTACTTGAACCCTGTCAATTTTTCAGTAGAAGCAGCTTGTCTTGTCGGTAGCAATCTGATTGATTTCAACGTGAGAAGATAGACTCTGCAAAAAGCTCAAGATGTTAGGCAAATTTCATGGTCCAATAAACATAAATTTGACAGATGGAACTTGCTGGCATGGGATCTTTTCAATCTTATGATTCAAAATAGACCAGACATTTGTGTAGATGTTATCTTCAGACCGGCTACCTAGAACGGAATTGACAAACACAGTGAAATCCCATAAACTTTACCAGCAGCAGTCAATTATGTGGTTTTGGTATTCTCAGATATCTGTGGGCAGTACAGCCAACAGGCAGAACTGTGTGGAGCTAATCTAGTACTACCCAGCTCACAGATCACATCAGATGATTCCAGTATCAGGCTCACAGCTTCAGCAGACCTGCCCCACATTTTTCAGAGATATCACTTCTAAAGACTTTGCTGATAAAGAACACATCAGACGTCTAGGCACTCTCAAGAGGAGAGAAACAGATTGGTAGTAGGCAGAATGTACTTTCATTTAAACCATTTGGTGATTTTTCCACTCTCTTCCTTAGATAAACCTAACTTTCACCATAATAATTGTTCAGTGAACTTCAAATCAAGTGAATGACTGCAGATCTAACAGGTATGATAAAGTTGCCAATTACGATCTAAATTCTGTGATTACTGCTGTGGTTACTGAATTTTTCTGTGAGGAGAGACTGTATGATGGGACTTGGTCCTGAGGAAATGTGTTACCAGTGCACAAAGATGCACAAAATTTAAGCTAAGCCATCTGTACATATGTTATTAAACAAATGAGAGAGATGTGAAGTCTAGTAAAACCATGGACATTTAGATTTGCCGAGATTTAAAAAAATACTTCCAAAACACGGTAGTCTGAGTTGCTCTAAATTATTGACATAATTTAACGTTTCTCATAATATTAACGTTGAAGGGAATTCTGGCTAATATATCCTGAAATTTTTCTGGAAAACAAATATAATCTCTTCCAGATTGGCACTGAAACTGCACAAACAATTCACACTTAGAAAAGCAGGGATCTACATTAAAATATTTGGCAAATTTACATAAAATCTTAATTAATTTAAGAAGGGATAATATAATATTTAATTATTATAAAGCCAACTTCAAATAATGAATTAATCTTCCTCTTAATTCACATTTATACCATTTAGTGATTTTATCATCCCTCTACTATGGCATAAAGCTAGCTGTCGACTGCTCAGAAAATTGATATAGCAGTAGCCAAAAGCCAATAGTGATAATATATAGCATTTCTTTTATATATTGCGCCCCCACTCTTTGGGTATGCCATCATTTCCACAGATCCATTAGACGGTATCAGGTAACATCTTTTGTTCTGTAAATTGCACCAAAGGAGTCTTTTGTTATGCCCTCAAATTTTTTTTTTTTACAGGGAAGCAAGCAATCACAGACTCTGTCAGAATCACAGAAAAAACTTTGGCACCCCACAAGTCACTCAGAAAACTGCATATTACCAGCAATAAGATGGCAGCAGGTACTTTAATTTGACCATGCTTATTCACACAAAGAGCCAGCATTTGTGACTCAGATGGAAAAAACCACACTTGGCACAACAGTGTTTAGGTGGAGAAACATTCTTTGCTACTAGAGTTTATGGTATCTTGGCTATATCTCATTCTGACACTTTAATTAGAAATTTAGACTTAATGCTTTTATCTTTTCTATTCTGTGATAAATGCAAGTAGTAGTTCAGTCGAGGTTTCTAAACATATTTAGACACTTCAAGATGCAGACAAAACTGTAGTACGATTTACAAAATCTTGTAGAAACTAATTAGAAATTTAATAGCCAGGTGCTTCTGAAAGTCTAATTGGATGGATATTTGAATTTTTAACAGCCCCTTGCAAATAAAAATCTGGGCAGTATAGGCTCTACAAAAAAATAAGGATATTTATTTAATCTTTTAAATTAAATTTCAAATTTAATGCCCCTAGAAAATTTATTTATTTTGTTGTTTATGTCTCTGATTCATATTGCATTGCTCTTTATGTACCACTGCAGTGAGGATCTCCACATGCATTAATGCAATTCAGTGCAATTTATTTTTCATAGTGAATTTTATATCATATAGTCTAAACCCATCAGTTTTCTGTATGACAGACCTTATGACTGAACAACAAACAATTGAACAACAGTAAAGATAATATATTTTATTTTCAGAGTAGATAATTTGTGACATTTTTGGGGGAAAAAAGTAATTGTGGGGGGTTGACACTGGCTGGATGCCAGGTGCCCACCAAAGCTGCTCTGTGCTCCTCAGCTGGTCAGGAAAGAGAAACTGTAACACAGGGCTCATGGGTTGAGATAAGAGCGGGAGGGATCACTCACCAGTTATTGTGATGGGCAAAACAGGCTTGACTTGGGGAAATTATTTTAATTTATGAACAATCAATGGGAGAAGAAGAATGAAAAATAAAGCCAAATCTTGAAAACACCTTCCCCCTATCCCTCCCTTGTTCCCAACCTCAAGTGCATTCCATAATTCTCTGCCACCTCCCAGTGCAGCACCAGGAAGATGAGTTGCAGTCATTTCATCACACATTGTCTCTGCCACTCCTTCCTCCTCAGGAGAAGGAGTCCTCACACTTTGCCCCTGCTCCAGAGCGGGATCCCTCCCATGGGAGACAATCCTCCATGAACTTTTTCAAAGTCAGTCCTTCCCACAAGCTGCAGTTCTTCATGAACTGCTCCAGCATTGTCCTNTATAGTCCCTTCCATGGTGTGCAGTCCTTCAGGAACAGCGTGCTCCAGTGTGGGTCCCCATGGGGTCACAACTCGTGCCAGCAAACCTGCTCCCCTGTGGGCTCCTCTCTCCACAGGCCCACAGGTCCTGCCAGGAGCCTGTTCAGTGCAGGCTTCTCATGGGGTCACAGCCTCCTTTGGAACCACCTGCTGCCCCACAGATCTCCACAGGCTGCAAGGGCACATCTGCTTCCCCACGGCCTTCCCCACAGGCTGCAGGCAAATCCCTGCTTTGGCACCTGGAGCACCTTCTCCCCCTGCTTCTTCACTCACCTTGGTGCCTGCAGAGTTGTTCCTTCCACATAATCTCACCCCTCTCTTCACCAGCTGCAATCGCTTTTGCACTGTAACCTTTTCTCTTGCTCAGCTGTGTTATCCCAGAGGTTCTGCCACTGTCACTGATGGGCTCATCCTTGACCAGTGGGGGGTCAGTCTTGGAGCTGGCTGGCATTGGTTCTGTTGGACATGGGGGAAGCTTCTGGCAGCTTCTCCCAGAAGACACCCTGGTGACCCTCCTGATGCCGAAACCTGGCCACACAAAACCACTACCACAGTATACTGTATGACAAGTGTAATAGAAAAGTATTTTGAGGATGTTTCCGGTACAAAGGGAAAAAAAGCAATAAAGAAATATTTAGTAAGATTAAAATATGAAAACCATGTAATAGATTTGGTTATATGGACGAATATAACTATAAAATTTACTGGTCATTAATTTAAAATGTCGTTGTTAAAAAATGTATTTTAAAAGTAGGGAAAAAATTTGGTGATTAGTGGAGGGGTAGTTTGTCCAGTTGTGGGCAACTGAGTGAAATTTTCTGGCAACATTAAGAGTAGGCCTCGTGGATGTATTTTCAACAAAATTACCTCAACTGGATAATAATTTTTGGGGTTCATGTTATTGATGAAAAAGTATCTTTCTGTGAAAGTGTTCCTAGGAGTAAAAGTTAAATATTGGTGACTATAAAAAGAGATAAATGCCTCAAGATTTAAAATAAAGTCCTTGAAAGCAGTGATGGAGTTTAAAATCCCCTAGTATTGTCAGTGCAATATGTTCTACATTGATTATCTGATTACAGCACTATTGAATGTCATAGGAGGATTTTCTTTCAGTCTCTTCGTTACTTGTTCCATTCTATATAAGATATCCACTATTTCTTTGGATCAGATTACTGTAATCAATAGGTTTAAAAGTATCTCACAGATAAAGGTTTTGAACTAAAAAATATCACACCTCATTTAGGAGATTCTCTTTCAGCTTTTAGTGAAAAATAGCAAACTGCCGAGTTTGGGAGTTTTTTGGGGTTTTTTTGTGGTTTTTTTCTTTTCTTTTTTACTTTTGATCAGAGTGGTGAGAGACTTTAATAACATTTTATTTCAATGTTTTTTTCTGAAAGCTCAACTTTGCAGCCCCTAATTCCCAGAAAAGTTAAAACAGTCTCAAAAAACAATGCGTATGAGAAGACATTTCACTTATTATTAAATCTGGGTGTTCTGAAGCCTCTGACATTTTGTGTAATGTGAAATTGTAATGCTTCATCCATTATGAGACTATGTATGTTTAACTCCTCAAGTTCTCAAGGGAAAGAAAGGAATGGTATCTTTATTTCTGAAGACAACTCTCTATCCTTTAATTCAAATAGAAAAAATACCTGTACTAAGCTGTCAAAATGCCACCTTCCCAAGGAGAATTTTGACGACCTAGTTTCTGAGGTCTGAGATGTCAAATGGTATTTTTTTGTTTCCCAAAAGTGTTAAAGAAATTTGCTCCAGATTGAGGGGCTGATGAGAAGACTTCAGCAATGAAATAAAACATGTTTATTGCAGCTGAAACACGAAACAGATTCCTCTGTGACAGTGTGGATTCCAAATATTGCTAAGCCTGTCTAGACCTGTATTTAACTTGTATTCACAACCTGCAATAATCATTACGTTTGAGATATAAAAAGGCTGACCAGAAAACCAGCTGGAGATAACTATTGTAAGACAGATGCTCTGATAAGGCTCACCCTGAAGCCTGATGGAATGATACTGCCTGCACTGACTGAAGGCCTGAGTTATTACAGCTAGAACTGAAACATCTCATGAGGGCAGCCCAGCAGTGGAGCAGTTGTGCAGCCTGCATCCTTGCAGGTTTCCAAGACCAAACTGGATAAAGCCCTGAGCAACCCAACCTGAGCATGTTATTGTCCCTGCTTCAAGAAGGGCTTGTACTGGAGACCTCCTGAGGTCCCTCCAAGCCTGAATTTTCCTATAAACCTTTTGAGGTTATACAAACAGGATTTTGAGGTCAACCCTGTTTGCACTTTGCAATGGCACAAATTTCTCAGTTTGCTCTGGATTCCCAGCATTTTGGTCTTGTTGCACAGACATCCACATGCCAATTCTTTGAAGAAAATATATATAATTTATGGACTTTTGGATAGGATAATGCTCAGCATCTTAAATCAGTCAACTTCCTTTACTATGGAGAGATTACCTGGGAAATTACCAGTACACAGTGTGGGCATTTACAGTGCCAAAAAAAATTTTTAACTGTCTGTACTAAGGATGTAGCTTTAAAAAAACTTGGCTTTCATCCTTATATCACAACTCCATATATGTCGCCATAGTGTTTGTGAAGAGTGAATCTTTTATCTTCACATATGTAGGATACACACCTTAGTAATATATCTTGGAGTTGAAAACCTATATCCCTTCAGCAGAGATCATTGCAATATGATACTTTTAGGCTTGAAAATATCAGCTCTGAAAAGCACGATGAATTTTTTTAGAATACAAATCTACATCCTCTGTAAAAGAAGGACAAAGAGAACTTACTCTACTCTTTCTGTAAGGAATGTTGCACCCTTCATAAACACCCTCTTCGCCCTGACAAGAAAGTTCTTTGGAGATATTTCAATATTTTATTCATACATAAAAAATTCAGTATATTATATATTCAAAATGAATTAGTGATATTTAGCAAAAACCAAAAAAGACAATGAGTTTTATATTTGTGACAAGAAGATAAAACTGTCAGACTTGTTCAGCAAAGACGCTGGTTTATGTCTCTCTATGTCCACTCTGATAACTTGAGAGTGGTGAGACAGACTATGGTGTAGATTATGTCTGACCTGACTGGCATGAAGAAAGCTCTGCTGAGGAAAATGCATTTTTTATATTACCGTGTAACACATACGTCTCAACAAGGAAGATTAAAGCATCACTCTCTTGGTAATTTTTTAATTATATGGATAAAATACATTATTTTAAACAACCTGTTAGATATCAATTATCTTTGGGACTATGGACTCTCAAGGTACCATATGCAGCTAAAGACAGGCTAATCAAATACTCAAATACATTTTTAAGTTCAGTTTATCCTTCCCTATATAGATAAATATAGAGTTAAAATGTTATTGCAGAAAATATTGTATGCCTGCACAGTACTAACAGTTGATTAATACTCTTCCCAATTAATATGACATGAAAACATGAATTACAAAGCCGAACAGACATTTAGCCACAGCCTTTTATATTACTAAAATAAGCTAATTTGTAGATTTTGGAATTCTTTCATAAATATACATGGAAACTTTTTCTTATTTAAAATTTCCAAGTCATCTAACTTATACTGTTATTTCTGAACTATTTCTGTGCATTTGATATCTTGTTTAATATGACATACTCTATTGGTTAGCATTACACCCACATTACTCAGAATACCATTTTCACACTGGATAGATTTATTCGTCAAGCTTTATATATGTGTGTGTGTGAGACATCCACCCTTGACTCTTAATATAGCAGTGAAGTCAGCACTTTTAGGGTGAAAGTCATGCTGATCTGTTTTCAATGATTGCTTTAGTATGAGATGAATTACACTCAAAAAAGTACTCATTAGTCTGATTAGGTTTAAGCATGCAAAAGGTGACTGGCTCAGATATAGAGGATATCACTGTAAATGTTGACATTTGATAAGATGTATCACCTCCCCCAAATCCACAACTGGACTTATATGAATCATTTCCAACAATCAGGAGGTGTACTTGCAGTCTAATTACATCTGTTTCATTCGAAGTAAAAAGGCGATAAATTACCTATAGATAAGTAATCCAATCAAATAAATAAAACTCATGATAATTATCAAATCATGTTCAAATATTTTTGTCACATAAAATAGCATAGTAAAAAAATAATTTTACTATGATATTAAAGTAATGCTAAAAGTGTTTATTTCTTTTCCGTAGAGGGAGCTTAGGAGTGTATAGGTCATATGTGTTTTCTAACTTCATGTTTAATAATACTCATTTCAGCCATAACGATGCTAGTACCCTGAAAAGTCCCTCTTGATGCTTGATTCTCATTCATTTTTGTGTCATTATTAAAAAACATTTTACAAAAATAATTACCTTGTTTTTTTTTTGTTAATGAAATCAATCACTTCTTTCTTATGTGAAAATATCCCACTATATACCTATTTCACTTTTATGACCAAGACCAATACTTAATCTAGGAATGTCCATGTCAATTTTAGCAACTAAGAGAACATTTAAGCAGGCGTCTCAAAAACTTAATTTCTGTTTGAATGCCCCCATTAAAATGATTGATGAAATCTTTGATGAAACAATTAACACTTTCATGTAGGTGCCAAACTCAAAGTGACCAAGATGGTAGGCTGACAGATGCAGTAGATCATGTTCCAGGCCTTTTTTATTTTTTCCCTTTTGACAAGAGCTAGTTAACATTTCAATCACCTAGGAATTAGGAGCTTTGAGGACCACTGACCAGGATCAGCACTAACCACTGACCTTGCCAACACAGTAGCTAAATTTCTGAAGCTGCCTACAGAAATTCTCAGTCAGCTATGCAGCAAATGTCAGTCTCCATCTCTGCGCTGAAACTGGGCTGTAAGGGAAATGATTCATTGCACTCAATTTTATATCTGAACTGATCACTGCCGTAACTAAAATGGTATGTACTTTGCTTACTTAAATGATATAAATTAAACAGAAAACCACCAACAACAAATTCTTCGGCACTGGATCACAGGTCAAATTTTATTTCATATATACAAGATTTTTTGAATAAGTAAGCTTGGTCAGCAATCTGTAGTCTTTAGGTTCTGTAGTATCAAAGGAAACTTTAAGTCTGAGCCCTGCTGTAGAATGGTATTGGGGATTTATTGTGGTCTGATAGTTCTGCTGGCTAGGGAGTTGAATTTTAGCAGAACACTTCTCTCTTAAAATCAGATCTATTAATAAATTAAAGCCTCAAATGAAAAAATGTCATGCAACCACACTGTTTTCTTCTGATTCAGTATACAATAGTCTGAGGTATTATTCTGAGAGTAAGTATTAGGATCAGAGGCTCCCTGGGTGAAGCTGTCTCCAAGTTCCCCCTGCGAAGAAGGGTCACTGCTCAGTGCCCTTGAACATTTCATGATCCAAGGGTGGTCAAGCATGAGCCAGATGTGGACAGAGAGGGACAAGTGGAAGCAGTAGCTTGGCTTGTCACCCACTGCACTCATTGGCACCTTCTGCAGCCCTGTGGAAGCAGGCATGGGAAGTGCAGAAGTGTCCAGGGAAATGAGATATGTTTTAATCGTGGATCAGTTTATGAAAGTAACCTTACTAATATGGGGAAAAAAACTTTCTGGTAACAAGACTACTTTGGCCATCATTACCTATGTGGTATTTGCATTGGGTTACTGTGTGAGATTGAATTCCAGTACAAGGTGAAAAATATAGCTTCTTTTCTTTTTGTAGAAATTACAGCCCAAAGGATTACTAGCCCTGAGTGAACAGGACCAAAATGTATGAGACAAGATACAGCCTGAAAGAAAAGGTGCATTTCAGAAGCATGCCATCCTCCTACATAGGGATAAAATACTGGTATGGATACAGCTGGTATCCTGCACTTCCTGCCACTATAGAGAAAGTTTATGCCTCAGGGAATTTTCAAAGACAAAATAGCAAGAACATGTAAATAAAATATAAACTATTTCCCTCTGCACTGGATTTTTTCCTTGGTAGGTGCTGTCATTTTCTTCAACAAAATGACAGGCCGTCAAACAAGGAATGTATGTTTTCCAGAGCTACATTTGTTCCTTCTTTCGTATTTCATATATAATTTTAAATGGTGGAAACCTTTTTCTTTGTTATTGATCTCAAAGAGGGTTTTTTTGGAAGTAGAAATATTTGCAACAAAACATGCTGGAAGGGCCTTGCACCGACAGTCTTCTCTGAACTTTTCTCATGCTCTGGAAAGAGGATAGTGAGAAAATTAATACAGGTGAAACATCCATGTAGTAAAGAATGTAAGAAGTCTGACTTCTCAGATTTCCTATGATCCTGCAATCCTTTCCTGGCAAGTGAGGACCATCAGCTGTTTCTCTAATTGCTAAAAAATTTAAGAAATCCCTCTCTGTTCTTCCTGCTCATCCTGGCTGCAGCCAGCATAGTGACATGACCTCTGCTAGCGTGTGCTTGCCTGGCAAGCAGCAATGTTTGTGTGCTTCTCCCAGGAGGAAATGCTTCTGTACCTGTGTGCACAATGCTCAGGGACTCCCAAGAGGGGAAATGACCCGTCAGTTTTCAGAACTAAACAGAGGGTCTGCAAGAACAGCAGCAAAAGCTGACACTTCCAGGTAGCCACAGAGGTTGGGAAGGCATCTGAGCTCTTAGGCAGACAGTTTTCTTGCCACTTAATTCACATTTAGACAATTATCCTCACAACTGGAATGGGCAAAATTATGTTTTGAAATAAAAGCCTGACCTTTGCAGTCATGATGACATTTGCCAAGGGTAACATGCCTTTTCTTAACATGCCTTTTTTTTAGCATTTTTCAAGCCTTGATTACAGTGTATTTTATATAGTTCAAAGTTCATAGGAGAAAGAGAAAAAGGAAAGAAAGGGAGGAATCATGTATATTTTTAAATATATACACAAATTAGAACACAAATGCTGCATCCATAGCTGGATTAGAAATTAAAATTGGAGAGGGTCTCTGAAGTCATTAAGACAAATCCTCTCCTGTCACACACATTTTTACGTTATGTTATCACAGTAGCATCTTGCTTACAAACAAGCAGTAGCAGATTCAGATGCAGTAACTCTGTTGATTAGAGCTGTATATTACACATTCGTCTCTTCACATATCTATTGACTAATGCAGGTGCGCTGTTCCTGTTATTTCCCTCCTACAGGCAGTGGGATGAAGGAAAATGAGTTATGTAAAGCTCCCACTAATTAAGTTTTCTTGAACTAGTGAGCTAGTATATCAAAAGATAGAATGACCACAAACTATACTGTGTTCCACTTCAAACTATTTTCTTTATATTTCTAATGCAAAGCAAGGATGTTGCTAAATTAAAACAGGTTTGCTTGAATAAATTTAATTAGGTGCACACAGTAGGTTATTGCTCATTTTCAAAACTTTCATGTCTAACTCTGTAGCCCTTTAATTTTTGTTGTTAGGGTGTGGTTTTTTTCTTTAAAAGATTCCAGCTTTTGATGTTGCATTTACGAAGAACGGCCACTAGAGTGCTGCAAGTATCCATTGAAGCTACAGTTGTGTACATTTACCATCAGTCTTTCGCTTTCAGACATACATTTAATATATATTTGTCGCATATACTCTTTTTTTAAAAGTGAAGTTTGGTGCTAAGTAAATACCTAAAAGCATTAAAATGTCTATGTGTATAATCTAGCTCAGATCTGATACTTTTGTATCTATGGAAAAGAAGTAGATGACTGCTTACCACATAGTTTAAAATTCCATAATAATTTAGAGGATTGACAATTACATTATATACACCATTATGATGTAAAGAGTTACCAAGTAACCACTGTTAAGTACCCATTTTCTTGTTTAAGCTGTCTGTAGCATTATTGATGCAACTATAATGTGAGTGCCTCAGGTCTGTTGTCAGTTTCTGAATTGACACTAACAGAAGATACAGACAAAACTTGTTTCTGAAACCTGTTTGAGTGCTAATATGAAAATCATTATAGAAATCTCAATCCTTACTCAAAGTTTTGGCCAAATCTATCAAGCAGAACTAGTCCAAGAAGAAGTCACAATTTTCTGTGCCAAAAGTGATATATTTTCCTTCCCTGTAATAAGCCCTGAATCCAGTAACAGAAGACCCACTCATCCCTGACATAACACAGAATCATGAAATCACAGATTCATAGAATCATAGAATCATGGAATCGTAGAATGTTGTGAGTTGGAAGGGATTTAAAAGATCTTCTTGTTCCAATCCCCATGCCATGGGCAGGGACACCTTCCATCAGACTGAGTTTCTCAAAGCCCCATCCAAACTGGCCTTGAACACTTCCAGGCATGGGGCATCCACAGGTTCTCCAAGCAACTGTTCCAGTGTCTCTCCACCTCACTGTCTGTCTATTCTAAACCTACTCTCTTTCAGTTTAAGGCCATCTCCCCTTGTTCTATTACCACAGACCCTTTTAAAGAGTCCCTTTCAGGTTTCTTATAGGTCCCCTTCAGGTACTGGAAGGGGCAATAAGGTGTCCCTGGAGCCTTCTCTTCTCCCAGCTGAACAACCTCAGCTCTCTCAGCCTGTCTCCATAGGAGAGGTGCTCCAGGCCTTGCATCGCCTTTGTGGCCTCCTCTGGACTCACTCCAATGTGCCCACATTTTTTTTATATTGAGGGCTCCAGAGCCGGGTGCAGCAATCCAGGTGGGGTCTCACCAGAGCAGAGCAGAGGGGCAGAATCCCCTCCCTCACCCTGCTGGCCACGCTGCTTCGGGTCCAGCCCAGGAGGCAGTCAACCCTCTGGGCTGGGAGCCCACATTGCTGGGTCATGTCCAGTTTTTCATTAATCAACACCCCAAAATCCTTCTCGACAGGGCTGCTCTCAATCCGTTCTCTGCCCAGCCTGTGTTGTACTTGGAGTTGCTCTGATCCATATGCAGAAACCTTCACTGGCCTCTTGAACATCATGAGGTTTTCACGGGCACTTAGCACCCTGCTTGTTCTTTCCTGCCAGTGATTAGTCCCTTTACAGCAGCAGTTGTAAAAGTAGTAGCCTGACAGGGAGAGATGATAGGAGCCCCTCTGCTGTAGCCTATTAAGTGTTGAGGAGAAGCCAAGGGCCATCTCACGTTTCTGTGGTTTTAAGGTTGACCTTGGCCCTGTCTAGTACAGCAGAAGCTGTCCTGGTCAGACTCTTTCATAACCAGAAGTTAGAGGAAGGGACTGAAATAAAAAAAAAAAAATTCAGGCAAAAGCTCCTTGAGATACTACACTTCTGACTGTCTAGTCAGAAGTTAACTTATTCCAAAAGAGATATAAAAACATCACTTTAAAGCTAGCCAAAGACAAGACCAAAGTATAATAATAATCAAAGGTTAGGAAGGGAAAGATTAAAGGTGGGAAGTCTTATCAGAAAGAGAATGATGCTGGGGTGAAGATGGAAACTGAGCACTTCCAGCCTGCTCTGAGTATATCAGGACACAGCACACAAAAGGGGAAGACTGCTGGGACAAATAGATTAAGAAATGCAGTAACAGTTAAAGAATTGGACAAGCTGGCATTGCAAAGCGCTGTTACAAGGGAAAGCTTAAAAAAATCCTTGTAAGACCCTGAAAGATGAGGACGACTGAGGTCACTGTCACTATGACGACCAGCAAAACGGACAGAGGAAAAGAACAGGCAAAGCAAACTGAAACCAGAATGATTTGACACACACACATGCTCTTTCTGATCACTCAAGGGAAAAGGAGAGTGGAATGAAGGCAAAAAAGCACTTCAATGGTAAGCAGAGACGGGCAGGATTTCCTTTGCCTTCCTCTTTTGGGTTGGTATTAAATTCCCTTCCATTTCACACCCTTCATCCTTAATTGGCAGTGTCAAACCCTGCTTAAGGTTAATGAAGGATGTGTTTTTAAAGTGTTAGATATTTAATACCCCTTTTAAATGTCATCATGTTCCAGGATTTTCTAATATCGCTAAGTTTTTTATCAATCTTAATTTTTTTCACCATTTTATACTTATCTTACACGGTAAACTCAAAGACCAATTATAGAAATGTCTGAAAATCCCCAAATATCAGCTCTTGGAAACACATGGATTAATAAGGATTTACCTAATCACCAATGTGGAATTAGTCCATGTAAAACTATGAGAACAATTTGGCTCAGGAGGTATAACCAGTATGTCAAATTCTTCTTCCATGCAAGTGCATGCCAGCTAATTGACTGATGTCATACTATTGATTTGTCCTTTCAGGAAATTAGTAGTTTAAGTGATTTCATATTTTAATGCAGAATATAATCATCAGTGACTGTAGTGAATAAGGGAAAGAGTAATAAACAGAAACGATCTATGTACTAAGGAAGGACCAGAGGGAATCTACTACCCTGATGTGCCATAGAGAGACGAAACTCTTTACAGCTGCATGAACACCTGTGCAATCAAAGACATCTTGTCTGGGAAAAACATCCATGGTCTCTGGAAGGGCTGGAGCTCCAAAAGACCCAGCACCCTTGTTGATACACAGGCTCACGCTCTGTTGTGGCACACTGTAACGTCTGATGTCAAGTGCTCCTGGCTTAGGTTGGCTAGGAAAACTTCTTAGCAGAAGACACCTTCACTATCAAAAAATAGTTTTTATGAAGCAAGGTAGACCTTCATCCACAGGAGAGTTTTTAACCTTTGAAAAGCCTATATTGTTTCCAGTAAGTGCTCAGTGTCACAGAGCACCTTCTTCTGGGAGTTGGCAAATCATGAAAAATATTTTGCTATTGGAACACTTCCTGAAACAGAACATGGCTTTACTCAGCTGCAGTCTTAAGTGCCAATCTGATCTCTTGCAAGAAAACCGGTGTTCAGATAAATCATTCAAACTTTTGCAGTGCTTGTGCCAAATATCTGTTCAAAGGAAGGTGGTGTGTTCCCCTTATTGTCTGTGTCTGCTGCTAGAAGTGGGGTTAACTTTGGTCTCTATGCTATATTTTTTTATAGGTAATGCAGAGTCCAGATTGCGAAGGGGTAGTGACACAAAAAACTAAGACAAGGCAACCAGAGGTCTTCTCATAGGTTATTATGTGCTTGAAATCAGTGCACCAATGAAATAATTCTTTAAAACTTTAGGAGATTTTTACTTCCATGACAAAGAGTGCCAAGATCTTGTCTATGTGCACTTAAAACCCTACGTATATCCCTCTGAATAACATAAGCAATGCATCTGTTGCATTTGGCAAAATACCAGAGGGGGTAGTCTGTTCAGAATAAAAGAAAAGTTACTTTTTTCTTTTTAATCTAGACTAGTTGAAAGTCCAAGCACTCTGTAGACTCCTCTCTTAATACCCAGAGTGGCTTAAATTGTCTGACATTTCACACATAGCTCAGTTGCACTTTAGGTGAACCAGTAGGTGATGGCTGAAGGAGGTCTAAGCAAACTGCATTGCTATACTCTGGCTATTTTGTGGAGAGGGAGAAGAAAGAACCAAGAATCAGGAACGTATGTTGAGAATTTCATGGTGATTTGCAAGTAAGTCTGCAGACAACACTTTAGGGCCAAAGCTGTATTTGTTAGCACTTGTACTGGGTTACCATCTATATGTGCATAATTCTCAAAACTGGTTCTATTCTAAACATCTCCCTGCCTGCCAAGATTTTAATTGGTATGTTTCTTAGCAATGACAGAGATAAGCACAGATAAAACAGACTTTTCTTTTTACCCCTACTCGAGTCTGTTACCTTCTTTTCTGTACTCAGTAGAGCTCCTGGGACTGTAATACTGGGATCATTATTTTAAAAAATCTCCTTAGATATCCTGGTGTATATTGCACTGAACAGTTCTGGAAGATTCACTCACTAAGCAAAAACTTTAGATATCTCAAGTGTCTCTGATTTCCCAAAAACCCAGTATTTTTCATATCTATTCAGAACAGTGAAGCAAAGACTATTGTTAGTCTTCATTTTGACCATATCACCTCTTACAGTGTATTGCTTAACTCATTCTTTCTGCTTTATAATGTAAAACATAATAGGCTTTTTCATTTTCAGGGTCTTCCATGATCTCTCCTCTCCTATCTATCATTTCACATTCACCATGAAGATGTCAGCCCTGTCCCTGAGTCTTTCATCCATCTCATTTTTCAAATAATTTTTTTTTCAAAATATCTTCCTTCCTTCTTCCCCAGTGTTTAAAATGAACTCCCTGACAATACCTACAATAAAACCTTCCTGCTGTCTTTTAAAAGTCTCATAAACTTCTCTTTTCGGAATAACAAATGAAGGATTTTCCCTATAGCTAGGTACATTACTGCTATGTAAAGTTATAGAGCTTCTTAGTTTCCTCCGATTTTAATTCTCTGTCTCTACATTATTTCTTACTTTCAAATTCCTAATTTCTCATCTGTGGGGCTCTATTTGGTGTTTTCACTAGGCTTAGAATGATGAAGTCCTGGATGCAATGCTGAACTGTGACTAGCAAAACAAACAAAACCAAAAAAAAGGTAGAAAGAGTATCTCTGAAGAAAGAGTTGTTTATGTTGTCTACGAAAAAAAAAAAAAAAAGAGTCATTTTCTTTCAAAATGCACAATAAATTACCAAGTTACTGTTGTTTACACTCAGAGTGGGAAATGTATCCTCATGTTCCTAATTAATTTACTTCAGCTTTTATGGGTTCATACACCTGCTGAATAGCCACTCCAGAATGCCCGGTAACTACTTCAGCAAAAAGCCTCCAAGAGACTTATATTTTTGTAAAGTTTGTGTTACTGATTTTAGAGTTGTGTGGTCTAGAAATTGCATAAGAAGTCCAACAGTTCATTGCTACAATAACATTGGTTTTAATGCTGTGTTTACAAGGTCTGGGGAAATCAAGGCCCCCACAACACAGTGAATTAAATCTCTCTTTGTGACACAGTAATCACAGAGAAGGCCTGTTGGTTCTGTTGACTGCTGAGTATGTGAAAGACTTCAGTTCTCAGCAGTGTTTTCTGGATCATAATACATTGTTTTTCTGAGAAGTAGAAATAAAATTGGGTATATTATTTTTTTTTTTGCACAGACACCTTCACGTAGAACAATATTTGATTTTTTTAAGATGAAAAATGCATAAATATGCCATCAAATCACTAATCAGGAAATACTAAACAAAAACTAAGGACGGATAATAAAGGAAACACTAAATGGGAAGTCAGCTATGAGAATTCAGTAACCATTGAACATTTACAGGCATTAATGTGTGATGACAAAAGGTAATATTTATAAAAGCCACTTCGTTCAAAAAGGATAAAACAAGATTAAAGCACACTTATATTACTAATACAGTACAAAAGAAGGAGACGCAAAAGCAAATGGTTTTATAAACGAATGAAGAATTTCTTTCTGAATGTACAAATTATTTTACAATTACTCTATTCTTGCAACCAAAACTAAGAAAATGACTCATTATTATGTTCTACATTCTGCAACATTTTCTTAATTAGGATTTCATTTTAGTTCCACGCCATTAAAAACAGAGCCAATTTTTACAGAAGTGATGTTTGATCCCGTAAGCACTTTTCTCATGCATAGGCCCGCTAAATTCCAGCAAAATGTTCAGGACCAGACTAAAATAGAATTTTTTTAATCTGTAGACAAACATAATAATAATGGAAAAAGCCTAATTCAAAGATAGATAAGCCACAAATGTTTTTTTTTTTTGTGGTAACAGTAATTAACACAGAAATATAGTTGAAATTATCTTCTCAATATAACCTAATTTTAGCAGCTTGTACTCTTAAAACTTTGTTAAAATCCCTTTTGCTAGTGCCTCATAATATTTTACAGTTCTGTTTTCCTGCAAAGATTGGAAAAGATAATGGGGGGATTTATTTGAACAGTCATAATGTTGAATTTAAATAAAATATGGGGTTTAATACACAAGTGTAACCCAGTCACTGAAACGTTTGCTGCCTCAGCCATGAATTTCTTCTCTAGGATTTACAGTGATGGGACAGAATGAGAGTTTCTTTACTGAATGGCAATTAGTCTAGGTCCTCCTTGTGCTCATCCTGTCTGTCACTGCCTGTCCAACCTCTAGTGAAGGGATGATTTCATCAGGGTGCATATACAAACTTCTGCTGGCTTTAGTCTAGTGACCCTGAGTCCTGGTGTGTGCCTGGCCCTGACACCACATGGGCAAGACCCCCAGAGAAACTGCATCCAGAGGCGGTGACTGCTGCAGCCCTGCCACGTGCCAGGTCTGACACAGGGCACACGCCGGTTGCCCTCTCCTTCTGCCCTTCTGCACTTCTGGGCTGCACCTCCACAGACACAAACAGAAATGTGTGTGGTTGCTGGCCAAGCAAGTTGTAGCAAACAGCACTGAGATTGGCTCAGCTGCCTGGAGGATGGTCCTAATAATGCCAAAATTGTGGGTTTGGTCATTGTATGGGCCGCTCACTTACGAGTTGCATTCAGTGATCCCTCTGGGTGCCTTCCAACTCAGATTATTCTGTGGTAATAAGAAGCTGTGCTGAGCCTTGGAAAGGCACTCCCACTTTTTACAGTGTAGATAGACTTAATTATTCAATTCTTTCATGCTATTGCATCAGTATAATGGAGGAAAAAACTCCAAGTCACTAAATAAAATGAACTATGCTTTTTGTTTAAAAAAAGAGGGCAATAGAGCTTGAGTAAATATGATAGATTCATAATTACATTTCACACTAATGATAACAGCTACCAAAAGCTATGAATATGCTTACAGTTATAAACACCAGTTATAAACACCAGTTTAGACAAGTCTTCCTGGAAAAGAGAACAGCCAAGACTTAGTTCAGGATGATGTTTAACCACATGTGTAACATTTAATTTTAACCTCATGCATAAATGCTTTGTGGCTTTCGGATCTAAGTGAAAAAAAATCAACAAAAAAAATAGTTGAGAAATTTTTTTTGACTTTTCTCTTTTTTATTTGGAAATATCTTAAGTATCCCTGTGTTCTGGAATAGACTATTTTTTACAAAATCTGGCAAACTGGGCAAAGAGAAACAAGAGTTTTTATCTTCTTCTGTAGAAATGACCACACTGCTTGATTTCTTTGAATGTAATCATCACCTTCGCAAAGAACTTGACGGCTCACAAATAAATTCTCTGTCTTATTTTAGTTATTATTCTCAATATCAGAGGACTTCTCTAGTGTCACCTTTTCATTAGCTTGTTGGGAGATGCGTCTCTCCTCACCTGAGCAGCCCTTCCAGCAGGAGCCAGGAGAGCAGCTTGATGGCACTGCTGCCTGCTTGGTGGGTCCAGCCACAGGGATGCCTTGGGAACAAAGGACAGAGAGGTGCCAGAAGGCCGAGCAGCTGCTGATGTCAGCAAGGCATCCCAAAGCTTTTAAATTGTGGTGAGAAGCAAACCCCATAGGGGAGAAGATCTGTGTGTTGTTCCTGAGCCCACACCAGAGCAGGGATGATTATGGCTCTCTGCCCTGCAATTCCGTTGCCACAGCCTTCACCAATATGCAAAGGTAGTGAAGGGTGGCCAAATATGCTCAGAGAAAATATCAACAAGGAGAAAAAAAACCAATTGTGAGTGACCTGCCAGCCCCAGAGGAATTGCATCCCTATGTCTTTTACCTGGAAATATTTAGATGCTTGGAAGGCCGTTACTGCTAGGGAATAATTAATTAATTGATTCTGATCAAGAATATGAAGGTAAATTGCTGTCACCATATATCAGGTTTTCGTCCTGGCGATTTTCCCCCCTCCCTTTTAAGTTCTTAGGAGTTCCATGAAGTTTTTCTTGAATTTTCTCTCTTTCACATGAGCTCTATTGTTCTGTACTGTCTGGGCTCAAAGGTCTTGAATAGTACCTTACAGTTCTAATTCTTGCAGCTGAAAAGATCATAAAATGAATCACTGAATGTCGTTCAAAGAGCTGAACTCAGAACCTTAATTTCATGGTGCTGCTTTCCTGAATTTTTGTCAAAATAAATTTTGATTTATAAAGTTTTAAATGCTTAAAAATGCCTGTTCTCTTTCATATGGTAGTATTCACTGTTAGCTTAGTTGTAAGTTTGAGTACAATTTAAACACCTTCATTACAGGCAATAAGAAGAAATTGATATATTTTTCTTGAACTGGACACACCTGTGCCTCTTTCAGCCTTGTTGCAATACTGTTTGCCTTCAGTCTATGATAAGAAGCTGAACCTTTACTTGATCATTCAAATGCACACTAGTTCTGCTGATGCTTCTCAAATACATGAAATTAAATAGATATACTATATGTATACAAGCCTTTCCCAGTTTAAAATTCTAGTTAAAATTTAAATCAGTAGACTAAAAGAAAGAAGAGACTGAAGAACAGGAAGAGGCTTTAGTCTAAAACTGAGGATGAAAACTGTTGAATAATTGACTACCCAGAGAACTGTTGTAGAATTTTTTGTTGATTATTTATGAAATAGTGCATTGCAGGGGTCCCAGACATAATGTCAACACAATTCTGACAAGTGATTTTGAGAAATACAGAAGAAGCAGTTCTTGATCCTCGAAGGGCAAGTAAAGATGAGAGGGGAAAGATTATTACTGGCTTTATCTAAAGCCAAAGAACAGAGACACAGCCAGTACCTGTAACTGGCCTGGGTACGGGCAAATCTGTTTTTTAACAGAATTCTGACACTGATTTCCACTCGCAGGATACCTGTTTTCCTTTTGATTTGCTCCTGGTAACCACAAGTTACAAATTTAGCAATGTGTCCTAGCCTGGAGAACTCACTGTGTGAAAGAAACCAAACACCCAGAACATGAAACCCACCCGAAGACTGCAGCAGTGTCATAGCCTGTGTGTGGGTTCTGTGGATTGCTTCCTCCCATCACTGCAGATTTTAGCTGGTTATTTTCTGGATATAAAGCACCAAGTAGAAATGGGTCTTCAGAGATTATTTGAGTGGAATAGAGCATCAAGAGAGCTATGTGTAGCACATTCCATTATATATGTAGGACGGTGGTTAGAAAGAAGTTTATGGAATGAATCTCAAGATTTGTAGCCTGACCAGAGTAGCAGAATGCCAGCAAAATCCTGGAAGTGATAAAACATTGATTTGCAGAGCCAAAAAGCAGAGGTTGACTTATTAGAAATTAAACAATAGATCTTCTGTCTAAGAAATTCATGGCATTTATGTTCATTTTGCTCAGACATATTGCCTCTCGCAGTGATTCAGATTAAGAATATGAAGGTAAGTTGTTGTCACCATGTATCGGGTTTTTTTCCTTGTGATTTTTTCCTCCTCTGTTAAGTTCTTAGGAGTTCAGTGAATTTTTCTTGAAATTCCTCTCTTTCTTGTGAGCACTACTGCTCTGTACATTCTGGACTCCAAGAATAGTACTTGTATAGTACCTTACAGTTCTAGTCCTTGCAGCTGAAAAATTCATAAAATGAATCACTGAATGTTGTCCAAAGAGCTGAAGTCAGAAATGTACTGTGTTTTTCAAGAAGCACATTGTGGTATGAGCCAACCTTTAACAAAATAGAATTGCTAAAAATTATTATTTTTTTTTTAAATAGCATCTTCTTACAGAGTCATCCAGAGAATATTGGTAATGCTGGATAGTGACAATGTTAGAACCAGCCTCAATGTTAGAACTCAACCTTGTTTGTATTATTATGGTTTTTAAAAAAATAAACAAACCCAACAGGTTTCTCTGACACTGCTGAGTTTACTTAAGCTAGTAGCATTGATTGTTAGAGTTTATGCCTGGTGCTCAGTGAAAGTTTTTCTGTAAGAATGAATTAAGTTATTTGCTTTGTGGTAGCTATAAATGTAGTATCATTTTGACATAACAGAGTCCCATATTTACAATATAACAATATAATGAGGAGTTTTAAAATGCTTTCACAGCATCAACAGTCAGAAACTTATATATTGAAATGTCTTTGAGAAGAGGCACGGAAATGTGGATGGTGATTGTAGATTAAGTTGGTTTAATGACTACACCATCAATCTAGTAGACTGTAAAGATAGCTGAGAGCTATTTTAACTCTCTCAATCATTTCTGTGCCAAAGACAATGGCAACAAATTTAAGACACAGCCTGTATAGATATATATTCCTGTAATATGGGGAAAAAAAATTGTATGTTAGAGTTTTCATCAGTAATAACAAGCTTCAAGTACTTTCAATTTCTTACACGGTTTTTTCTGAAATGCTCATTCATTGTGCTGACTTCAGTGGTGACTAAGAGCAGTCATTATCTTTGATAACCACTGGTCTTCTCTTTGGAACGAAGACCCATCTATTTCAAGTGTTCAACAACTCAGATGCAGTGAGCAGCACAGTGTATTAATTTAGGTGAAGCATCTGCAACCTGTGCTAACACACTCCATGTTAGAACAGTTATCCTCACTGCACAGTGTCTTGTCTGAGCAGGTGCAAAGATAGGGATTTACCTGCCAACTGAAAAATCGAGGAGGAAAACATCCAGGTTTCCTAGGCACTGAGCTGATGGTCTGATATTTAGACCATCTTTCATTTTCCTTACAGAACAAAAGGTTGCAAACGTGTAAAAACATGAATATATTCCAGCACTCTTGCCATTTTTTCCTTTCATTTCACAGTTCAGCTGGGGTTTGAGATGCTGTTTGTGGTTTGTGTGATGTGCAAATATTAAGCTGCTGTTCCAGATGAAATTTCGCTTCGCGGCTGCACTGTGCCAAAGTATCTCAGAGTTTTTATTTAAGCTTCGATATCATAGTGACTGTTTGTAAAATGCATGCTTGACATTTTCTACTGTTATTGAGCACAGAGAAATAAAAATATGAAGTAATCTTAATAGAATGGCCTTTGAGCATTACAAATTCTGCTAACCCTGAAAAGCACGTAAGACAAAATTTATGTCATGGGTACATTCAAACTTGTGTATTTTGTGTGTAGCTCAAACCTCTGAATCTCTTATACAATACCCTGTACTTGTTTACAGAAGTTTCTGTATGATGCTAGCCAATTGGTATTACCAGCAGGACATAAACAATTCTTATGGTTTCTGTCTGTTGATTTCAATAAAAACAGAAGTTGCTTATGCTGAGGTTTTGCTGTTTGGTTGCCAAAACATAACACAATATTATCAAAAGAGTTAAAATTAATTATGCATCTTTTAAAATCAACCATTTACAGCAGTCAAATTTTAGCTTCCAGATGAAGCTCAGAAGTGCAATATTCAAGTAATAAATTTTCTTGTAAATCTCTAAAACTCCATAACTTTTGATTTTTAACTGTCACCATCCTAGAGAATTACTGAGACCAAAGGAAAAAAAAAAGTCTCATGACTTGCATTCTTTCCCCCCCACTTTTCAACAAGTAGATTAACATTTTTAGAAGAAAAATATTTATGGATGCCTTCTCTTACATAGTATGAATTCAGAAACATCCCAATCTGGAAAAGAATATGTAGGAATTCTCATTGCATTTCTGGAAAAACTATCCAGAGGACACTGCATTCTGCTATAAATATAATTGTACAAGGAAAATGTTCACAAAATATAGAGAATATACATGGGAAAAAGAATAGAATATTTAGAAGGCAATATTTAATAAGACAATATTTGAAAAAAGTGATGAATTAAAGCAGGAGTTCTGGTTTTCTTCCTCTCCTGGTTAATGATCGTCAAGGTCAGCTACAAAGAATATTTCTGGAGAAAAACTAATTTGTTCTCTGCATTTCATAGGTGAAAAGTAGTATTTTTGTAGGGTAAATGATTAGATCAGGGCACTTGAGAAATATAAGGTGCAACCCAAATTGTCAGTGTAAAGTCATCCATAAAATAATAATTGTCAGTTCTTTCTTTATTGTATAAAACTTTTGATATTTCTCTCCCTATTCTACTGGTTTGGTGGCTTTTTTCTACAATTCTTACATAAGTGTGCTCCCTTGTTTATTAGGTTGTTTATTTGTAGATGGCTGCTCTTTATTCACTGGTGTTCAAAGGGCTGAATCTCTTTAGGGTAGCTGCTGTCTTTCATATTGAAACTTTTCTGATCTTTTTGTCTCTAATATTATAATAGCAGTGGCTCACAAACAACATCCTGTAGCCTGCAAAGAGTATAATTGCACATAGAGGTATTTATAGCTAAAGCAGACATTTTATTTATTTGCTTGTTCATATTTATTAATATGTCTTTTTTTTTTTTTTTTTTTTCAAATTGCTTTCAGATTGGCCAGGCCAACCCTTCTACCCTTTGTCTTTCCCTTATCATGAGAAAAACATCTGTTGAACGTGATATATTTTTCATTTTTTCCATTTGCTATTTTCCACAGCTTTTTCTATGTTTGTGCAATTTTCATCATTGCCTTGATCTAGAGGGAGAATAAGCCTGCTTTTGCAGTCCAGATACTGCAAATTGATGTCACCAGCCTGTTACATCTCTGCTAGATTCTGCATCATAACCAGCCATTGTCCCACGGTGAATCAAAAGGTGGCGTGAAGTAACCCATCATTAAAGTGACTGGCAGGAATATGTTGAAGTTCCAACTAGACTGGGATGGGACATACAATTTTATGCTGGACTCCTCTTTATATTTCTCATTTATTTACTAGAATTGAGAAAACAGCAAATTATAATATTGAGAAAATGTTGCTGAAAATAGGCTTCCACTTCTTTGCTGTTACCATTTAATGCAACTGAGAGTAGCCCAGACAGTTAAGTGTGAAGGATGAAATCCTGTCAGTGGGAGTTTTGTCACTGACTCCAGTAGAAACTGGAATTTGTTTGCAGTTGAGTTTCAAAATGTCAGTGCAGGAAATGAATTTGAAATGTGCTATTTATTTTAGAGGGATTAAAACATCAACCTCTTGCCACAGATCCATCAAAAATATGCAGTATCACAGACACCTCTCTTGTATGTCAATTAATTGATGTAAAACATGAGATAGCTCACATATTTATTAACCTATTTATCTAAAAAAATTCCCCCAAACCCCATATATTTTCATTTTGGACTTCTGTCACTGAGTAGCAGTGTAAAAATTTAATTCAATCAAGTATCATTTATTTTAAACAAAGCTTTCAAAATCCAAAATTCTTTATATGCATTGTATAGTAGTAAAAATAATTATTTCTTATTGTAATAATAGAACTTCTGTTCACAACTAATGTCAAGAGTTTCATGTGATGAGGTTTTATGCATTATGTCAAAAGCTTGGAAGGAGATGGTCAGACTTTGATTCATAAACAAATTCAAAGCAGCCAGTTCACTGTGTGAAATTATTCTTTCAAGGAACAGATTAATCTTGATTTCATGACCCAGCTAAGAGTATAATATGACTACTATCTATACTCCTACTTGAATTGTAGTATATTCATATTGATTTGTAACAGTCAAAACCATGGTAACATATCAGTGTTCACACTTTTGTATCAAACGATTACTTTTAAGAATAATATTTTTTAAAAACTAGAAGGATTCAGTTGAATGCATGAGAATATGTAAATGTAAATTTAATGTAAAAATTAAGTGATCAGGACTTAGGTACGTTCTATACATTTTCTTGGTAGTAAAATTATGAAAATGTCCCTTCAGGTTCTGAGTTTTACTGATTACAAGAAAATTTCACTTGCATTTCTTTAGCATAAATTAAGTATGTTTAAAAGATTACTCTTTCAAGCATACAAACACCAGCAAGGTGATGCATTCCGTATAAGACCATTTATGCAGGGATTTCAAGCTTTTCCAAGGAACATAAGTAAAGCAGCTGAAATGGATTCATTTTGTGCACAATTACCCTATAAAGATGAGGAGTCAGGATTAAATAAAGCAAAAGACCAAGTGAATAAACTAATTAGGAAATAAGGGTTGGCCAGAATATAACAAGATAGGTTTCCTACCATTCAGTATTTTACCTTTGTGGAAATTATGTGCTATTTTAGTGTCTTCCATTGGTAAGAATGAAATAATATTAGCAGGTATTATAGAAAATAAAAGTTATAATGTTATCTTTAACAATATACTTTGACAGTTTAACTGGCAGCATAGTCAACAAGTCTCTGATTTGAAATTATTTTTCCCATCAGTACACTCACTGCATCATAAATGCTACTCTTTCATATACAGAATGGTATCTAAACACTATGAATGTATGTGGATCCCAGCCAAGCAAATATTTAGTAATTATGCATTCATTTATATCTTCTACAATGTTGGAATCTTCAAGTTAGAAAGAATTTGTTTTATCCTCTGTAGTATCTGCCACTCATAATTGAGTCAATAAAGCTGAATCCCCTGTAGGACGTAGTCACCACTTACACACCTGGGGTTAAATCCAACATAATATTTAAATGTCCTCAATGCCTGAATTTTTCATGAAATTTGCTCAGATATTTAAAACCCCGTTCCATGCATGCCAAGGACGTACATTTTTCTCCCTATCTGCCTTCTAAGGCCAACTGAGATTCATAAACTCTTGGTCTTGGTGCCTCTAAAGAATTTGGTGAATTTTGTTCAGTGATGCCTAAGGTTTGGTACAATAATGCAGCTACTGAAATGGTTACCCATACTAAAAAAAGAGATTAATTTAGTTCTAGAACTCTTTGAACATGAGTCTACAATTCATGTTTTCCATATTTTTTTCCATAGATAGTTTATATCTATAGTGTGATGCAATAACCACACTATTTGTTAATTGCTGAGTCTATGAAATGCAACTCTGTCAGAACTCCATGGAATCAGTAATGCAAACCATAGGGCTCAAAGGCAATCAGCAGCCTATATTCCTTGCCTAATCTCTTAAACTCCCAGTCTGAAGCTCTTCTGAGTTGAAAGTGTAAAATCAAAATTTTAAGACTAAGTTTGAGGCCAATTTTGTTGCCAGAGAGCTGCTTAATGGTTTCTCGCATTTCCTGGGAAAATAACTACATTTCCCAGCTCAAAATTCAAATTCTATTTGTGAGTGTGGATACTTGTCTGCTAGACATTTCAATGCGAAAAATTAGATTGCTTACAACATTTTTCTGACTGTCACTGAACTCATGCATGGAATATGGAAAACAGGAACATAGAACAGGAGTGTTGGTGTCTTATGTGAACCACAGAAAAAACAGATGTTTCCAAATAGTGTCAACAGAGTAAATTTCTTCTTCAGTGGCTAGTGTGAGAACAGAAATGAGAACATCAGTTTATAGTTTCATGGACATATTGCCTGGGAAATCACTGATCTCTGTTTCCAGTACTGAGTCTGTATTTTACTGAAAAACTTCTTGGGAAAAGATATGGCCTACAGTCTTATCTCCCAGGCATGACTTGTGTGAACAGACTTTAGCCATTCTTCCTTTCTCTCCATCTTGAATTCCTTGCTACACATCAGCCAAATTTCTGCAGTAGTGAACAATTTTCTTTGCAAGAAAATAGAGTATGGATTCTTTCAAGGTACATAGCTAAGAAGTAGCAGACAAGGGTTGAATGGTTTCATAAGGTTGAGTCTCCTTATGATGTGTATTTGCCTCTAAATTATTAAACTTCTAAAAATTGGGATGTTGCCATGGTTTTCAGAGTCTGATCCTGTGACTTGTGTTAAGCAGTGTCTGAGAATATCTACTAAGCAGAGCAGAGCTCTTTTCTGAATCATAAATGGCTTTAGGTGCTGAGCTGTGCAGAAGCAGAACTCACAGTTGTCATCCAATTCAAACTTTATATTCAAAACCTGAAATGCATATTAAATCAAAGCAGCAAGCATTCTGTATTTATGGGGGGGAAAGCCCTTTCATTTAAATGCCATTTAAATTCTTTTTCTTGGATTTTATTCAGAAAGATTAACCTTGAGTATTATTAGGCTTGACTGTGATCTTTAAACTGTAAAGTAGTGAAGGTAAGTCATATCACAAAAATCTGAAGACCTTAAAATAAATTATCTGTTAGCAGCTATACTAACCAGAAATCACATTTTCCATCTATTGACTTTTCAATTTAATTACAAAAAAAAAAAAAAAAATGCTAAGAAAAATAGGCCAGGGGGAAAATCAAATAAAAAACTCTAAAGTTATTAAGGAATTGATTTAAATAAGAGATGGGAAGAAAAAGAACACAAATGTGGCCTAATGGAGAATTTATGAATTAACATATACATCTTGCAATGAAAAAGACAAATTATGGGAGCAATAGGACTTCCACTCATTCCACTTGAGCTGTTGAGACCTAAGCAACTTTTAATGGGAGTCCACCTTAGAATATTCTTTAAGGTTTCCAAGAAATCATGCTTATATCTACAGTTTGGGATATTAAAAAACTGAAAAACACAGATTCTTTTCAATGGCAAAGGTAGGTCTTCTGAAGAGATAGCTAAAGCTTTTTTGCAGTTATTGATTTATTTGCAATAAAACTAGAAATGAGTTACAAATACCCACTTTCACCACTGCCCTTTAAAACATCTTACCATGATTTTCAGTTGTGAATTTGAGATGCAATGGATATATTTAAACATTTGGGGTTTTTTTTAGTTCTACAAGATGTCACAGAAACTCACTTCTGCACTGCACAACTGAAACAGTCATTTATTAGAAAATACCTACTAAGTTGCAAGTACTGCTGAATTTTGACGTATAATATGTCAATTGCTTTATTTTACAGAATGATACAATCTGTTGGAATCTAATAAACATGTACTTGAATTTTACAGAGAAATTTCACTTTACATTTCCAGAGAGTTTCAAGTATTTTTCCTTTGAATCCAACAAACCTACTTAACACAGAAAGTGACCTTTAATAAATAGCTTCTAAACCTTTACAAATACCATAACTGAATTTCAAAATCAGGAGATCCAATTTTTCCACATAATAAAGATTTTGATGACTGTATCTGAATGCTTTGAAGCTTTTCAAGAATTTAAAAGTTGGGAGATAAAATTTGTCTTTACTTTAAAGCCATTTTCTTTCTATGTGATTGCACCATCTATCCTTCCTACAAAAAAATCTGTCTTATTAATGGCTAATAGTTCTTCATGAATTTGTAATTAGATGTCAATTCAACAGCAACCAAATTTTAGCTCAACCACTATGGGTTTGTCATGATGCTTCAACTCCTCTCCTCGCTTTCTGACATACAAAACCTTAATTTCCACCCATATTCTTCTGTTAACTTGATGTTTTCAGATGTGTTGCTGCATACTTAAGGGCCTGTAGGATTTTCTGCGTTAGGGGAGATTACAATGTAAGTTTATATTCATTTGCTTAGGCTCACAGAGATGTCTTGACCTCTCAAACTAAATGGGAAGTAAATGGCAAAGTACAGCACTAGCCATGTCTAAGTAAGCAATTTTTCCCCTACTCCCCATTTCATTCCACTATCTCTTGCACCCTGAAACACTATGTTATTATAAGCTGAAATTGTAATTCTATATATAATAAATGGAGAGTAGGCTATTACCTTTGAAAATCTCTTGAGTGGAAATATGTAAAGCACAAATACAAGCATGTAAATCTCAATTTAAAAAAAAGTGGTCATACTGATCCCTTTTGATCTTAAAATTCATGAATCAATCTTTAATTTTCAAGTGGCCTACAGAGAGATATGCATTATGGATCTTCCCCTTTTCTGCTGAGACAATGCTGCTCAGTATTTTCCCCTATAGGACCTTTTCTTTCAGATGGGTAATCAGTGAATCAAGAGTTTGGTATGAAAGTACACTACCACATAAAGCAACAAATTCTAATGATGACTTTAAACAAGAATTTATGCAGATTTTGTTTAGAAATTAGGACCTTTGCTAAACTATACTAGTAACATGGTAATATTAAATATGTTCTTAATGATAAGACCTCCCATGTGTTTTTGTGTTACAGCACTCAAGCTTTGCATATCTGTCGATAAGAGGTCTTATTAGGAATCAAAATATATATTCATTATGTAAGTGTACCATTAAAAAAAGATCATTATCTTCCCTTGACTAAACGTCATTTAGGGCTCTAAGATCTCCTTGCAAGTGGCAAACTATGTAACAAGAAGTAATTTAAATTATCTTGTAGATGCACCTTTGAGTGAGATCCTTTAGATACTGTAGATCCACTCACCTACTGAATGTTCATGACATAAGATGCAAATCTGTAACAGTCCACATCGTAGAGATCATCTCCATATTCCTTGTTGAAACAGGAAGACTTTACATGGCAGAAACTTGCTGAAGTCAGTTTCACGCCATTTGGCGCAGAGAGCTCGCTGATAAACTGACTTTAAGAGACATGCAGGTGGTGAGTGTATTCCCACAATTTTCTACAAGAGCTCATGAAATCTTCCATGACTTATAGAAAACACACAGTTATAACAGTGTTCCCTTCTCATCAGTTTCTAACCTTCAGCTCTTTCTCGGTTAGAAATAGCAAGGTTACATGCTGAAACAGCAATGTTACACACTGAAAAGGCAGACAAACTAGCCAGTATTAGATCTACCCCAATGACAAGAAAGAGTGCTGTTTTGTGAATGCCATGAATACACACTTCATGCCTGCACTTTTTCATGCATCAGCCAAAACATACAATCGCTTAACACAGGGAAAACCACCAAGATATCTCTGTCTTCAGCAGTGATTCTGATTGATTTTGTACCCACACCGTGCAGTGCATAGTCCTTGTAACACAACATGAACGTCTGCTTACTTTTAAGATAATCTAAGATAATACACCTCAAAACAGTAATTTCTTAGTTTTAAACAGAGCGACTTCTGATACACCGAGAACTCTACTTCGCAGTTACTCTCAGTGACCTGCAACTCTTATTTTCTCTAATTCTCCCATTCCATAACCAAGAATTTGATATGGGTACAGAACTAGTGTGGCATATTGATGGTATATATATTTTTGGAGGAGTTTGATTCTAATAGGACATGCATGGGAGATTTTTCTAAAACACTATTTGTACTTATTTTGCGCAGTTGTTCTAAGTAGGTTTTCACCATCTGTTCAGTCTTTCAGTTCTCCTGCACAACTGTGGATCATAGGAGTTTGAATAAAGTAACACCATATTTCTCAGCTGTACAATACAATATTTTTTAGCCATAGCTTTAAGAGAGGACTACAGCACAAATTTTTGATACTTTGTGGTTATAATTCCATATTTACTATCTCCTCAAACTCTCTCATTTAATCATAGACTCATAGAATATCCCAAATTGGAAACGACCCACAAGGATCATCAAGTCCAAGTCCTACACAGGACACCACAAGAATCACACCATGTGCCTGGAAGTATTATCCAAATGCTTCTCGGACTCTGTCAGGCTTGGTGCTGTGACCACTTCCCCAGGGACCCTGTTCCAGTGCCCAGCCACTCTCTGAATGAAAAACCTTTTCCTGGTATCCAAACTAAACGTCCTCTGACAAACTTTCAGGCCATTCCCTCAGGTCCTGTCACTGGTCATCTCAGAGAAGAGATCAGTGTCTGCCTCTGCTCTTCCCCTCACGAGGAAGCTGTAACTGCAATGAGGTCCCCATCACTCTCCTCTTCTCCAGGCTGAACAGCCCAACTGACCTCAGCTGCTCCTCATACGGCTTCACCTCTAGACCTTTCACCATCCTCATGGCCCTCCTTTGAATGCTGTCTAGTAGCTTTATATCTTTCTTATACTGTGGCAAAGTGATTGGATTAAGTTTATAATCTGAATGAAGAATCTGTATTTTAAGCAGACATGGATGTTTGGAGACATGGTAAACCTGCATGGGGACAGCATCCACAGGCCAGCTTATCATGGTAAAGGAGTGATTCAGAGGTAGCACCCTTGCCATAATCTATGATATCCACGTAACATTTTCATCTGTACTGGTGTATTGGGTTTGCATGGCCAAGCTTTGGTAGCGAGGGGGCTACTGGGGTGGATTCTGTAAGAAGCTGGCAGAGGCTTCCTCCATGTCCAGCAGAGGCAATCCCTGGCAGCTCCCAAAATGGACAGGCCACTGACCAAGGCTGGCCAATTAGAAATGATGGTGATGATTAGAAATTATTAGAAATGTCTCTGTGATAACATATTTAAGAAGGGAAAAACAAAAAGGTATTGTACAGTTGTAATTGTGATTGGAGAAGAGCAGAGTGAGAACATGTGAAAAGAACAACTATGCAGACACCAAGGTCTGGAGAGAAGGAGGGGGCAAGATGTGCTCCAGGCACTGGAGTTCATACTCCCCTGCAGCCCGTGGTGAAGACCATGCTGAAACTGCTGTGCCCCTGCAGCCCATGGAGATCCACAGGGATTCAGAGATCCAGCTGCAGCCCATGAAGGAGACCCATGGTGGAGCAGGTGGATGCTTGAGAGGAGGCTGTGACCACGTGGGAGACCCACGGAGAGAGGTGCCCACACTGGAGCAGCCTTGAAGGACTGCACCCCATGGAAGAGTGACCCACATTGCAGCAGTCTGGGGAGGACTGCTGCCTGCAGGATGGACTCACACTGGAGAAGTTCATGGAGAACTATCTCCTGTGGGACGGTCTCACACTGGAGCAGGGGAAGGACTCCTCTCCCTGAGCAGCAGTAGAAACAACCTGTGATGAGCTGACTGTAATCCCCTATTCCCTGTTTCCCTGCACTGTTGGTGGGAGGAGATATAGCTGGGAAGGAGGGAGGGGTGGGGAAGTTGTTTTTAAGGTTTTATTTTACTCCTCTTTATCTTGCTCTGATTTTGTTAATTCAGTTAATATCTCTAATTCCAATCTGTTTTGCCCATGACAGTATTTGGTGAGTGATCTCACTCTGTCCTTATCTCCACTCATGAACCCTTTGTTGCATTTTCTCTCTGTTGTCCAGCTGCAGAGGGGAGGGATGGAGCAGCTTTGGTAGGTGCCTGGCATCCAGCCAACATCAACCCACTACACCTGGTAGTAGTTCTGCATTATTACCATTTCTTTAGCTCTGCTCTGTGATACACATTTCAACAAGGACCATGGTTTGTAAAAATGAGTTGTTCCAAACGACAGAGGTAAAGTGTGATTGACAAATAGTTTCACAACCATTTCTGATATTTGTAACTGCCTCTTCTGAGTCAGAAAAAGTAGCCACAAAATTATCCTGAATTAATGCATTTTTTTTCCTTTTAAATCTAAAAAGTGACTTGTATATGACTATAAAGACTGCCTATATGGTTGGAATGACATTTTAAAAGAACAGCTTCATTTCAGCTACCATCTTTGAAAAGCTACTAATTTGGAAAGACTGTCACTCAATTTAACTATGCAAATAAATTTGTATGACTCAAATTCAACAAATTTAGATTGTGTTGTAGTTAATTGATGAACTGACAGTTCTTTTGGAATCAGTCCATTATCAATAACCTTGTAATTATGTGTACATGAAAGAGAGAAAACTTCTGAAGTCTTCCTGTGGGCTCATGTAGATTTGTTATTTTTCCAATTAAAACAAAAGATTCTTTCTGAGATTCATTTCACCCAAAGTTATTAGATTATTTTTATCTACTGTTTTATTTTACATATTTGCTACTCAACCACAAACAGCTACCAAAACACAAAATAAGGAATGATTATTAAAAATTCTGCTCAAAATTCCACTTGTTCTATAAAAAAAAGCCTTATCTAAATATCTGTTCTCCAGCTAAGTTATGATCTGATGATTTACATCTAAGTCATGCAGGAAAATATCCAGCTTTATAAATATTTATATCAAAGTAATAATTGGAAGAAATGCAGAAGGTATATTTCATCTTCTTAATGGGCAAAGTTTCTCTTTTGTAATGGATCATAACATCTCAGAAGACAACAAAACAGACACAGTGTCTTCTTTCAGAATCTATGAAAGATAACTTCCTCTGCTTCTATGCACTGTGCGTATCAAATTTCCAATGTTGCATATTACTTTAAAAGCTATGATTTTCAGTATCTCTGATTAGTATTGCAAAGATAGATGCTTTGTATCTGCTGATGTTTTGATTGTAAATTATTCTAAATATCTAAGCAAAGTAAATCAATTTAAGTCTTACAGGCATAGGCCACATGATCTGTTGCAGGCTACAATGAAGTATTTGGATATTGTCACTCTTCTAATGGTTAAAACTTTTCTTCTCATCTTCAGCACAAATGGATGTATCATTAATATTTGTGATTTACTCTTGCCTATTTCCTAGGCTAAAGCTATATTTTACTTTTAATGACTCATTTTTTGCATTTATGTTTAACCACATATGTTATTTATTAAGAGTGATCAGCTTAGTAAGCTCTTTCAGCTGTCATGTCAAATTGAACAAGCCAGGCTTCTTTTTGGTCATTTTTCTCCACGTGGATTTTATATTGCTATCCTTATTTCAGTATCCTCCCATTTTTTAGTTTAACTTTTCTAAACTATGTAGGAAGAAAAAAATTAAAAGGTAGCAGGACATCTGCTGAAACAGATTTAAGGTTTTTGTTTATTTGGTGTGAAACCTCTTGGTATTTAAAGAAATCAGACAAAGAATGTAGAAGAGTAGTGTTTCCATACACTTCTACACTGTAGTTCGATGTGACTGATTTCAATTGAACCTTCATCACATTTTACGGAACTGCTGCTTTTTAGATTAGCTGTCTTTTCTAAAGTGATTTTAGTATGCTCCCTAAGAAAAAAAAAAATCTTTTCCTTCCTCAAAAAAAAAATCTGAAAAGAAATTTATATATATTTTCTGAATATTTCATTACTACCAGATCACAGCAAAGCAACATACAGAATTTCGAGGTATTGTTTAGTTCGGTATGAGAGAGGATTAATGCTACCTAGCTTATTCTGGTAGATGTTGGTTTAACCTTATTTGAAAAATCCTAGATGAATCCTTGCCAAAGTCTCCCTGGGAATTCCCTTTTACCATTTTCACACCTGCATTATAGACAGTTTGTTTACTTGTTCTCATGGTGGGCTAGCCTTGCATAACAGTAAAATGCCTACCCACTTGCTCACTGACTCAGCAGGGAGAAGGGAGAAAATTGGATGAAAAAGGTCATGGGTTGAGGTCAGACAGGGAAATCACTTACCAATTACTCTTGGGGGCAACATAGACTTCAGCAAAAGTAATTTATTTTATTACCAGTTAAAATAGATTTAGGTAATGAGAAAAAATATATATTACAATTATAACCTTTCTTCATCCTTTTCCAAGGCTCTATATCACTCCCTCACTTCAGACTCCTGTAGAAACCCCACCCCGTTGAGCAGCACAGGGGGTGGGCATTATGGTCAGTACATTGTAGTTTCCTTCTTGCCACTTCCTCCTTCCACTTTTCCCTTGGGCGGTCGTGGGATTTCCACAAGCCCCTTCAGGAGACAGCTCCCTGCTCTAGCATGTGCTCTTTCCCAGGCTGTAGGGGAATCTATCTGTGCTCTGGGGATGGTGCCTGGAGCACCATCTTCTCTGACTTTGTTATTCCCCCACCTCTCAGTTGTTTTAATGTCTTAAATACATTTCCCCAAGATGCCACCACTTTATTCATGGGCTCAGCCATGCCCTGTGGTGGCTGGAACCAACTGTGTCCTGGCCAGGTTTGGTCTCTCCTCACAGAACCCCACTGCAACCTCCTCCTAGGAAAACCTGGAAACCTACAACAAATACAGTTTCTTTTCTCAATTTGAAATTGAAAGTTTTGCAATGAAAACTTTAGGTCCATTAGTTCTATTACTACTCTCCACAAACAAGGCAGAGAAGTTACTCCCTCCCCTAGCCTTCTTTTCTAGATCTTCAGAATTCCACACCCTTTGTTTTTCATAGAAATCATGTTTTTTGAATCACAGCACTCTCTAGAATCTTCAGTTAATATGTCTTTCTTGAAGTGCAGCACACACAAGGCCTAAACTGAGCAAGCCAACTTTTATGGACTACAGCAACGGCATTTTTGGCAGCAAACCCACTTCCCATCTTCCTACTTACCTCCTGATTCCCCTTCTGAGAAAGCAAGAAATCAACTTCATCTTGGGGTGTGATATACCTTCCAAAACTGTCCTGAAGAAAAGAAAATTGTTTCCTCAGCTTTTATCTCTGCAGCTGATTATTCCTAAATAGTTAAGATGCTTGGCCGAGTCTCCCACTTGAGGTTCCAGAAAGGGCAGAAAGCAATGGAACTGACAGGTGTCTATACTCTCAGAATTTCAGAATTACCACCACAGGTCAGCACATTAAGAGGCTGAATACTACTTGATCTCCTTATTGAAAGATTAAAACTAAAAATGTCCACTGTTTAAAATCTAAAATTCTTGGACATATTTATATTTTCTTATTTTGAATATGTGCTATGAAACAATTTAACCCTGGCATTCATGGGCAAGAAAGGTTGTCAGAAGAGAAGGACATATGTAGAAGTAAATGGGTCAACAATTTAAGATAATAATAAAATAAATACCTTCAGTATTTTGAGTGAAATAATAGTGATAGAAAAACTAACAGCATGTTGAAATAGTTTGTAAAAAATATGTATAACATTACCAAACTCAATAAAGAAATGTACTTGATTAAACCCACAGAGGAAAACATTGTGATATGTATCCTGCTGCTCACTGAAGACAAATCTTTTGTTGCCTAGACAGACTGTCACCATGTTCTTATCCATCTTCGTTATTCAAAGGATACAACTGAATTATTGATTTGTGTTCATTCTTGCATGCCTGTGCATAATAATTGCTAAGGAAGGTAAAATTATTTATCAAGCAGCTGCATTGTATTTTACTGTGCCTGACATTCACTGTGCACTTAAATAAGAAATACCAAGTTATGGTATTCTGATTCCTTACTATTCCATTTTGTACACATTTGTGATTAGTGTTCACAGTGCTTCATTTGAAAGCAATGTGTATGGTGAAACTTCAAACACTATTACATATGTCTTTCCTAATTTAGCTCAACTGATTAATTGAGATTTTTTACACTATAGCTTGACTGATAAGAACAATTTGTCTATAAAGCACAGGTTTAGCCAATTTGGAAAGCAAAAGAATCTGGCTGTACATTTAACTATTTAACTTTGTAAATTAAAAATTATCTTTTTGGTAGTGTACTAGTTTGAAATCAAACCAGTGGGAGATCGCAAGTCAGAATTATAATTTTAATAGGAGAAAATTAAAAGAAATAAATAAATGCAGTAATACAAGGATACTGACAAAAGTCAGAATACAACCTGACACTCTATGGTGGTGGCAGTCCAAGCAAAAGCGGTCCTGTTGAAGCGGTAATCCTGTAGAAAGAAGGGTCTGAAAGTCCAGCAGTAGGTCCCGTCTTCTGGGAGTCCAGTAAGCAAGCCCTCCTGTGGTGTTCAGAATCTCAGCTTATATCCAGGATGGAATAGTTGGCTCCTCCCTCTGGGCGGAGCATCTCACAATGGGATGGTGAGTCCTGTGATAAGGCACTGATGGGCCATTAACAGGAGATAGTCCAAGGGGGAGTTATCTCTGAGTCATGGGGTGAGGCATTGATGGCCCATTCACAGGAGATAGTACAGAGGGAGAAGGCAAGGAAAACACTGCTCCACCTGGTTCCAACAGCTCACAAAGATGGTAACAGAATACTTCAGCCCAGGACAGGTAGTTAAAAAGATCTGTGTTGCTTTCTGCCATGATCAGTGCAAGTGCATATTCAGACCAAAGTAAATGGAAAATTTACAAATTCTAATATTAAACAGTTCACAGGATGAGCCACTATTAAGTCTTTAAAATTCAGACTCAGCAATCTGGTATGTGCAACAGGTACATGTTTTTGCAAATGAAAAATGGAAATTCAGTTAATGCAGATTAACAATACCCTTCCCTTCTTGTTTTACAGCAAGTAGGAGTCATGTTCCTGGACAATTTTAGGAGCACTTCAACAACTATGCAGCAGTTTTAAACACAGAGCCTACCTCTTGTCCTCAAATAGGTAGAGAAAGCATTACACACCATGCTATTTGAACATAACATAAACTTTTAAAGTTGCTCAATTTTAATTTCATTAACACTTGCAAATGGTAAATGTCTGATGGTTTGCATTTGTATGAAGGGAATAAGACATGGTAGTTTAAAGTAAAGGAGATAAACAGACTGTGTAGCTACATCACTTGTAGTAAATTGAAGCAGCCAAGGCCATTCTTTGGAGCAGAGGGCGGCTGGCTGGTGATCACCATGTGCACTTGGACACTGACCCCATGCTAACTAGCAACAAGGATGGCCCTAATCCCTGCACCCAGCAGAGCCCTGTCCTGCTGGGAGAGGCTGCTGCTCTGCCCCAAACCCTTCCCGCTGTCTAACAGGATGAACAGTTACCTGGCAGCGCAGGGTGCTAGTAACCTATAGCTTTCCAAATGCAATGTTTAACTTTTCATAAAATAGTTATGATGCTAACAAGCTTTTTAAGCAGAGAGAGGTGATATTCAGCATAGGTAAGCAGTGACTCAGGACATTTATGCTTATCAGTCTCTGCCAAGTCAAACAAATGAGAGTGTTTTCACTGCTTTTTCAGATCAATATGTATTTCATTTCTGGAAATTGCAGGCCTACATCTCAGCAGTCATTGGTGAGGAGTATGCAGTCCCAGAAAGGAAGACATAAGAATTTTCAAGATTAAATCCTATAGCTCTGAATTGCTGCTTCTTCTTTGTAGCAATACTCTGGATCCCCAAGGGCACCACCAGCTCTGACCATCGTGGATAGCACTCCTGCCCCCAGACCTCCCCTCATCCTGCCCACATTGAAGGCGCCCACACCAGCCTCTCGGGCCCAGCAGCCCCTGTCACAGTGATGCCACAGCAGGGCCAGTCCCCAGTTCCCCACAGCCTGGCTCTGCCTGGTCATGGATCCTGCTGGATCAAGCCCAGGCATGAGTCCTGCTGCTCCAGACACACCCAGGGGCCCATGTCCTGGCCTGTCCCTGTTCTTGCCTATGACCATCCCCAGGGAGGCACCTGGGACTGGTGCTGCCCAGATGCCCTCAGTTACCCTGCTTCTGGTTGGGGTGGTGGGAACATCGTTTTGTTGTCTTGTCAGCTCTCCATGGGGAGCCCTGACCATCATGGACAGTACTCCTGCCCCCAGGTCTCCCCTCATCCTGCCCACATCAAGAGATCTGATGTAAAATATCCCCTGAGTCTTTTCTCCAGCCTAAATAGCCCCAGCTCTCTCAAACTGTCTTCATAGGAGAGGTGCTCCAGCCCTGTGATCAACTTAGTGGCCTCCTTTGGACTCAGTCCAACAGGTCCGTGTTTGTCTTGTGCTCAGACCCCAGAGCTGGATGCAGCACTGCAGGTGGGGTCTCACCAAAGCAGAGTAGAGGGCAGAATCCCCTCCCTCAACCTTCTGGTCAAACTTCTTGTGATGCAGTCCAGGACACAGCTGACTTTCTGCTTTGCAAGAGNAAACACATTTGTATATACATGCACACACACACTGCATTTGTGTGCACAGTAAACTGTGCATCTCCTGCAGCATAATTATTGATTGACTTCTAATTCTGGTGGACTTTTAAAGAAAAAGATCTTTGTTAAACAAAAATTAAGTGAAGACTAATAAGAATCCAATCCATTCAATATAAGCCACAACTGTACAAGTAGGGATAGTATTGTGTTAGAACTTGTGCTTCAAGCTGAGGTTATAATGAGATATTTCTAAAGGTAAAACCGTGTAACACATATTACAATGGAACTGTCTGGTCTGTTCTTCCCAGCTTACAGTTCTCCGAGGATATCAGTATCCTCACCATGCATTGATCATTACAGCCAGTAAAAGCTGTGTTAGTTTACTGCTTTGTAAGGAGTTCTCAGCAATTTGGCTTTTAGATGAAAGTGCTTGAATTTTTTGGCTGAGGTTTTCATCAAAACAGTGACTCATCGTAACAGAAAACCAAGAAGAAAAAAGTTCATTACTAAATGCATGGAATCAGTCATGGGTAGCATGTTGCAGTACTATTTTCATACTTAACAATGAAAGTCAAGCCAAAACATATTTTTATTAATGTCTGGCAATATGTAGCATAGATAGCATATGTAGTAATTCAGACCTGTATGAGGCTTCTTTTACGTATACACAAATGCAAGTGCCGTTGCAGTTCTGCATGTCAAATATATAGAAATGTCAGCAAAGACATCTTTGCATGTGTTATAAAAAAAATCAAAACTCTCTTTTTAAGTCCTCAAGTATTCATTTTCTGACTTGCAACACATGCTTTTAAAACCTTAGTGTTTCCTATACTAAATATTAATTAAAATATTCACACTTACAGGGTGCAATGCAGATAGAGATGGGTTTCTCTTTCTCAGGTACAGTTTTCAGTGGTTCAGCATCACCATATAGGCTTTTTGTATGGTATCAGAAATACTTCCAAGGCATGCTAATAAGTCTAAATGTTTAACACTTAATATCCCTTATTTGTTCCTGTCTCAGTACACACACACTGAACAAGAAACTGAATCACTCCAACTACTTGGCATTCCAAAATTCACATTTGAAATTACAATGTGACAGAGCATGCACTGTCTTGACACTGAAGGGGATTTGGTCTTTTCATCCCAGTCTTCCCTGCTGTTTAAAATGAGTTCAAACTACTTTCCCCTAGGGCAGTTTTAACATGATCATTTTCAGACACTCTGTTCCTCCTGTCACACCCACAGCCTAGTCAGTCCTTTCATGCTAACAAAGCCCTATGCATTCACTTGCATGTAGAAGATATCAAATTATTCTGCAATTCAAATATTTCAGAATAGGAGATAAGAGACATAAGTCATATTAAATACAGAAGACAATTGTAACACATATAGTATGTGTTCATCACTTTTTTGTTATTCCCATGAAAATGTAAAATTCCTTCTCTTTTGTTATCTTATAATTTAACCAATCGTACCCCATTTTTTCTATTTTTTAAATTTAAATATTAAATTTAAATCTCTTCCTGAAAAAGTGGCTTTAATCAAACAGTGTAGCTCAACATAATACCATCTTCTCAATACAGCTTTAGATTAACCCCTTCTGTAAGGTTTCAGGTTTGCCTATCAGTTGGTATCAACTGACCAGCTTGAGTTAGCAGGATTTGTACCCACTGTTCTCCTCTGGTTTTTTGCATGCATTACATGATAAATAATATAACTTAGAGACAAAAAGCATGATGTTGATCCCAGCCCATTAAATGTAAAAATGAAATTTAGTAATTCATGCTATTAAAATAATTGGTGGATTCCCTATCATTAGATATCCTAAATCAAAACCATCTGATTTTCTGAAATTCATGCTGTAGCCATCCTAAATTATTGGACTCTGTAAAAGAAAAGATGACTATAAATATTAAAATTTATCACCTTGGAAATCAGAATCTCTCTTAATGTTCCAACAATTCTTCAAAACAGTCTATGAAAACTGCCTCATAAAAACTGCTTGTTGTATGTTTGCAACTCTTTTGGAAAAGTAAATGATTGATATTTGCAGCAACCATTTTGTATAGTTTGTTCTTATAAAAAAGAGGGAAGATAAATAGTGGAAATAACTTGGATCTCTGTAATGGATCCATGCCAAAATACAAACCAGTGGAATCCTACAGTACCAACTCTACTAATTTGTCAAGTTACTCCATACGTAGTCTTCAGTTTGGAAAAGATCAGCATGAAGTAGACCTCTGTATCTTGCAAGCCAAAATGAAAGTGTGACAGGATAAAATGCAGAAATTGTTTTGTGTCACAACATATTTGGAACAACTGTAATAAATGTAAACTGTTTGAATATTTGTAAACTCACATATGTTGACCTCAGTGGAACTGGATCAATAGCAGTAAAGCAGAGGCCACTGTCCATTCCCCATTGAGGCAAATGTTTCATTTCCTGCTAAGCCTGCTACTGCTAACCACTCACCTGTGTTTGCACTTGTGGCTACCTCAGTGAAAGAGTATGGAGAAAATTATTGTTACCAAAAAAATTAAGAAACATCCCTATGTCCTTTCAGCAACAAATGTGTTTTATCCATAGATATTTTACAAATTTTTGAATTAATAAATGGCCATATTCGATCTCAGCAGCCCATGCTAACACAGAGAAGTAAAAACTAGTAAACACGACAGATCTTGTCTTGTGCCACTATACTAACCCCCCTCTCTTTCATATGCGACATCAGTTCAGATTTGACACTTGCCACTGACCTTGATCATTATGACCGAAGGTATAGGATTAGTTGTGCTAACAAGTAGTGGGGAGAGATTGGCATCTGATATGTCAGCCACTAGAAAAAGGTTTTGGAAAAGTAAGTATCTCCTTTGTAAATCATGACACAAACACTGTATTTTCTTTGAGAAATAATGCAAAATCATAAGTACAATTTGAATTTCATGTTTGGAAAATTAAATTGAATATAAAATGCTTTATGAAATGCCATGAAAGATCCATGTCAGTTGTCCAGTGGAGTGAGCTGTAATGCTTTCCTGTCTTACATTTTTTTGTCCAAGTCTGCCTCATGCCGCTACTAATCTTCAGGACTGAAGAGGTTGCAAGCAGGACCCTCTAGATATTCTTCCCCGCTATGTAATCACCCATGTCTCTTTATCTGACAACCAGCTGTTCTGGTTGCAGAGAGGCAGCTGACTTTAGCACTTTTTTAGCACGGCCAGGTCACTATTATATACCACTGATGTCATTGCTGGGGGCATAGTTTCAGGAGGAAGGAAAAGGAACATGCCCTCCAAAGTGAAAGCATTTTGTCTCAGTTGCTCCCTCAGGGAAGTTACCGGGATCAGCCCTGTGGACCCCATCCTCTGTCGCTGCTTATCCCCTTCCCACTCCTGCAAGATGTGGCTTGGAGATGTGGTTCTGAAAAGGTGGTGAACACAGCTCCAAGATGTGGTGCTGAGAAGTGGTGCTGGTGTGGGAAGCAGCTGCAGAGAACAGAGCGGCGGAGGCGAAGCTGAGTCTGAACGCAGCTGAGCTGAAGGCAGCTAAGCAGAGACAGGTGAAGTGGGGCAGAAGCTGTCTGAAGCAGCAGCACAGCAAGGAATTGAACCAGCGGTGTGTAGTGGTCAGGAAAAAAAGTGTGGTGAAGTGCGGATGATTCGGCTTTTTGGGGATTTTTCCGTCATTGTTTTTCATTGTCTCAGGCTTGGGAACAGGAGAACTGGCTGCAGGGAGTGCCTGCAATCTTGTCTTTGTCTAGGAAAACCAGATGGAGAACATGTGGAACCATGTGGGAAGGGCTGCCATCTTGTCTTTGGCCCAGGGGCCATGTAGTACTAAGTTGAGGTAGTGAACACCTTACTTTTTGTGTGTAAAGCACCTTCTCCTTTTTATATACTTTTATTATTAATATTGCTGCTGCTACTGTGAGTTTCTTATTCATATGATTGCTTTCAGTAAATTGTTATCTCAACTCATATTATCTGCCTTTGTCCCTCTCTTGCTGGAAGGTGCGTGGAGAAGGGGAGTGGCTTATTTGGAGTTTAATTTCTGGACGGTGTTAAATCACCACACTATCTTTGCTCTGGAAAACCAAGGCTTGAGGTCACACCCCCAGTACTTCTCACTGCAGTGGATGTTAATGTGGCTGCGGGAGGAACAGGGTTCAATGCTTAGACTGTCTGTGGCTTTGGTGTGCTGCCAGTCAAAAAGCAATAATGGAAGCCCCAACAGGAAAACAGCAGTTCTCCATAGTTTATTGCCTAGTCAAATCTGAAGATAATTTCCCAGCATAAACCACTGGTATTTTCCTGGCACCAGAACTTTTTCCCTGTCAGACTTTCTACAAATAATGTAGGTAAACAAGATACCCCCAGAAAAGGGTCCAATAACATTTCATAATGGAAAGTGTTTCTAAGTTATCCAAACCAGAAGATCACTATGCACCTGCTAAAATGAGATCTAAGTATTCATTCTGTAGTACTAGGCTGTCTTGTAACTGGAAGACAAAACAATTTTAAACTCTTTCTATTCCCTTTAGGATAGCACTATTATTTGCACCAAGATTTTGCGATATCATATATGCAAGGTATCACATATAAGTGCAATGAGAAATCTTTCTGTTATTTCTCAAAACATTTGAAAATAAATTATCTTAAATATGCAGGGATATGCTAACATTTTATAAAGAACTTTTGGGTGCATTATCTACTATGTCTACTAGATTTTTAAAATTGTTATATACATTTTATTTTGTTATTTGTTTTAGCTATTTGAAGCCCACTACCTGGTAGCTGCAAATGGTACATGCTACCAGTAAATTTTGATAATATCTGGACAAGACAAAAGTTGCACATCTTAAATCCTCCAGTTAATAAAGAGACATGTCACAGAACCACCAATCAGAAGCCTGACCATGCATTTTTCTTCTGCATATAGATTATTCAGACTGGAAAAACTGGGCACTTGGCATTCCAGAAAGAGCAAAACTTTCTGCCTAACTGTCCCAGACCAGCAATGATCTGCTTGCTGGGATGGAAAGTGGACACCCAGTGAGCAAAGCAAATTAGTGAGTAGATGCTTGAGACAGCCAAGTAGGGTAAAAGCTCTAATTTTTTTTTCTTCTCGAGTGAACCATACTACCCAGAACCAATCTGAACTCTTGTTTACGCTATTTGTGTAACAATGTTTTTAAGGATTAGTCCAGCTTCAGAATATAACTTCAGATCAATATTATGAAAGGCCGAGAAAAAGAAAGAAAACTAAAAAAATTTTTAAGTGCCTACTTTTCAATAAAAGGCTTGATACAGGCTTTGAGATCACTGAAGCACACTATTTTGCTTGGCAAAATTCCAGGTATAAAAGACTTAAAGTGGATATAGGATCAATCTCACTGGAATGGCTTAAGTGATCTCGCTCTCAAACAGTAAAGGAATAGTAAAAGAGAATGATAAAAGAGCTGTGATTTTTAAGAACAGGACCACAGAATACTCTTCAACCGAGCTACTAGATCTACTAGCATACAGAGCTTTTTCAGTTTCAGAGGTTGAATCCTCTGGTTTTGAGATTTGTGGAGGAAGGTGTGCAAAGTTCCCAAGTTAAGATATATTCAGGACAGATAAGTTTTTTAAATGGTTTTAGGTTGATTCACCAATGGCCAACCTCAGTTCTTTCTGAAGTTACCTGAATTGTAACTTACAGTGGCCTGAAAAGTTCTTCCTGTGAATATGAATCACACATGATCTGACACAGTTTTACTGAGGTTAGACAGGGAGGCTAAAATCAATCTAGCTTATGGTAGTATATGAAAATTTGTTGCCTAAAACTGTTACAATAAACTGAAGATCGCTTTGCAGTCAATGCAGATAAATAGATAAATGAGATGAAGTCTCTTTCAGAGGTGCTTAAGTCTCCAGTAAGGAATGTAGCACTAAGTAGCTTTAAGTCAGGTTGCTGGCTTTGAGAGATAGTTTATGTCTAAATGAATATCAGAATACTACTTTTACGAAAGTTATTTTCTATATTTTCAAATTTTTACTTTGACAGCAGAGTCTCTAGGTCTCATCAGTATATCTAGATTTTTCTATGCAATCCATGAGTAAGGACTTCATTAGTGGAAACAAGTAATCTAATAGGATGATTGGAAAGCTAAACAATATTAACACCTGTAGGTTATACTTTAAATCCTGTCCACTTCTGAAGTGCGCTTATAGGCCTGAAATAAACAGAAGTGCTCATTTCACAGGTATTTTCCTGGTGCTTGACACCTGAAATCAAACCTTTTAAGAAGACAGTTGGAAGATATGATAGTGATGCCCTTTTTTCAGTAGTTGAGTGGCTAACACACTTAACTGGTACGTCTTTATTTGAAGACCATACATCTTGATCTTGCACAGTCATTAGACTGTAAACTCTTATAAAGAAAAGCTTTGTTAAAAATTCCTAAGAATCCAGTATCATCAGTATTTCCTGGGCCAAAGGAAAACTAGGCTCTACTCTGGCAGTTTAAGTCATTCACTTCAAAGAAGAGACCTGAGTTGTAACCCCTCCTTTAATGATAGTCTCTGTATTAGGGGTTAAGCATTTGCTCATGTGAGAGGTGGAAGCGCATTGTCCTCTCTAGAAAGTGCCCTAATCATGAGGCTACAAGTCACATACCTGGTCTTTTTTGTGGCAGACATGTAACAGCTGCAAACAGTGAAAGAGATGCAACAGAAGGGATTCTAAGGAAATCTTACTGTAGAAGACAATGAAGAGACCACAATAGTAAGCATTTGCAAGTCTAGACTAGTGTTTGGTTGAGTTTCCTAAGAATCAGTAAATGAATGTAAAAGGTGGTGGATGCTATAGTCCACATCCTAGAGGCTACGTGGCTGTAACTGCTGCCACCACCACATATATTCTATGGAAAGGAATGCTTTTCAAGGAAAAGGTTTTTAAGGCTTTAGAGAGTCTTCCCTGTGACATGGGAACCAGTTGCTGAAGACTGGAAGGAGACAAAGGATAAGACATAGCCTTGTCAATGTCTCACTCAGTCCACGTGGATGTCATTGCTAGCTGCTCTACCCTTCACATGCGGCACAGCAAGCCTGCACACCTCCTGACTGGCTCCTGCCCCTAGGCAGCAACGGGACTGTGCAGTTCCAGGCACTTCCCTGAAATGTGACAGTATCAAAAGATATGGGAAGCCAAGGGATTACTCTCTGAAACTGTCTTGAACTGACTGCTAATTAGTGTTTTGTCTGATAGCCCTTTCATAGCTGGATGCAGCTGGATGGAAATAAACCACAAAGGGACCACATTTTTGTTTATCATTAATTTCTACTTAGTTTTGTATAGACTTGTGAGACCCTGCAGTAATCTTCTTAATTTGTCACACACTGTAAATTCATTTAGTAAGTTTATTCATTCTAGTAGTCTCTTTTTGTTACTTCTTACAAGTCTAACCAAATTAATACATTTTATAATGAGTTGGATCATGTGATATTGCTCAAAATAATCTGGTGAGCTTCTACCTAATTATAATATTAGATCTCACTAAAGTTTATTATTAAATTTTCCAATGCCCTGAGGGCATTTTCCAAGTTGTAGAAAGGCAGGGCTCTGGGAGAACTTGTTTAGATTCTCAAAATCACCCCAGCCTTCCCGTCATATTTATGTGGAAAAATAATTACTTCAGTTTACAAAATAAACAATCAGAAATACAAACTTCTCTTACCCTTGCTTTAACGCCTGCATCTGCATTAGATCAAAATCATATTATTTACCTATAGTTATTTACCTATAGAGCAATAGTTTCCAGGCCAGGGACATCAAGGTGTACAGGTCAGATGGAAGTGTAGGTATAAAACACCCTGAAAATTTTAAACTCCATGATGCTCTGTATTTTAGGTAAAAATATCAGTTGTTTTAAAGATTCATCCTCTTCAGCCAGCAGTAGGGTTACCTTTTTTTGTGAGACAGCCAGTGCATCCTTTACTTCTCTCCTAGTCCTCACAGGCTTAAAGCTTATTTTGTTCTTAACCGAGGTTTGAGACGTCTTTATCAACAATTTAAAGAATCGATGTTTTGGCAATATCCCTTGCAGTTTAGCTACTGTCTTGCTTTTGAGTTCAGATGCTTTAAAATGTCCCACTACCTAATGACTGAATAACACAATTGCTTTTACCTGTAAGTTTATCTCCTTAATCATGTTTTAGTGGGTGAACTATGGTTGTGTTCTTAGGCTTTCATTCACCTCCACCAACGCAATATTCTTCAGAAAAACCTTGCTTTTGCCTTGACAAGGATCTTAGGAGATGTTAATGCTAGTTCTCTGACAGGAGCTAACAAAAAGACTTCTGAGTGAAGCAGTTCCACTCTGCAGGGTAGACTCTTATCATCTTGAATGTGTGATCAACCGTGACTCCAGAATCTCAGTGAGGAAATAGACTGTCACAGAGCTGTGCAAGGGGCTAACCCTGGCCGTGGGGGTTGAAAATCTTCAGTTCAAAGGACTTGTACTTGTGCAGAAATGAGTCATTCTTCTCAGCTGAACTGCAGCATTGGCTGTAGAGTCAGCTATCAGATTGCTGCGGTGGCAGCTTTGCAATGCAACTCTAATGTTTTCTACATAGATACCTACATTAGGAGTGTTTGTGGAACTACAGTTCACTTTTGGAAATTGGGGGCTCTGAAATCGTGCTGAGGTCACTGATAGCTCATACGTACTTAGTTTCTCCCTCTTGAATAGAAGAATGACTGCCAAGTATTGGGGATAGCTCTTACTGCTACTGCAAGCATTGGCAGATGGAAAGGTCTTACCGAACTATTTGAATACAGATGCAGTAAATAGCATATGAATAATTTTGGCCTGCAGCACCCAGTGGAAGAATAAAGAAAAATAAATTTAAAAGGACAGACCCAGGGCAGTCATTGCTAGGCTTCAAGGCCACTGTCAGTGATGGCTGTTAAGCATACAAGGAACACATGAGGGACCCTGTGCATATACAGTGTTCCTAGGATAACCACTGAAAAAAATTAAGGTAACGGAACCCAAGGCAGAGCTTAATCAGGAAAGTAATACACTTCTTTTCTTTCTTTCTTTCTTTTTTTTTTTTTTAACACAGACTAGACCTGAATGCCTATAGAATACCTGTGAAGAAGGGACTGCTTTCATTTCTGAGGAGTGTAATTTTATGGCCTAGACTACTGATCTTTTTTCATTTTTGGCATCTTTTTACCTACAAACCTGTGTTTATCTGTTTTGACTCATGAGGTACAAGATGATTCCTTTTTGCTTTTTAATTGGATTGTTTTTATCTGATGCTGCAATAAATTATTTTGGCATAAATACAGTTATTGAATTCCTTTTTAGCTGGGCATTGACTTCAAATAGTAATTCACTAAACTAATAGTATCTAAGAAAGTAAAAAGATTAGCATAGTCAGACTAGCTGCTTCTTAAATTAAAACGATTTCTTCTTAAGCCTAAAACAAAGCATAGACTATAGGGAAAAAACTGCCAAACAGTCAAAGGAGAGACAGAAAAACAAGAAGATACCTATTGTTTTCTGGGCCATTAGTTATTTTCCCTTTTCCCAATATATATACAGAAATTTTGAGTAAAGTCTATTTTCTACTCCTCCCAACCTGGAATTATTTATTCCTTCTATCAAAGACGAATTTCTAGTCCCTGAGCAGCTTTTAGCAGGCAAACGCACACAGTAGAACAACAGTACTGATGAAGAATTCATATGAAGCCACAGTGCAGGAGTTCCACTCGCAGGAGTTCCAGCTCTTCCCCATTCACCCCAATCTGAAGCTCTCTTCCTTCATTTTTATAGAGGCTTTTTAAAAACAAACCTGATAACAGAACATGTCAAATCTACCATCTACCAAGTTATTGATGTAAAAAATAAGACTTTTCCCACGATCAAATGATCAGACTGAATTCCTGCAAATACTGAAAACATCCTGTAAAAACTGCAGAGAACTTTGGTGAACAGATGAAGTCAGTGTTGGGTAATTGATAGTTCCAATTGCTCCTTATCCTTCCCCTTTGTGTCAAACCAGAATAAATTTCTTGTGAAAGGTCAGAAAGCAACTAGATAAAATCAATTCTAAGGAACAGGGAACCTGATGAGGTTAAGAGGATTTGAAAAAAATCCACTATTTCCAAGTGAGAAATTTTTTCTAAGGTGCCTAAGAAAGTTAACAACAATTTGATGATTTCACAGTCTCTTGGCTAGGGAGGAAGTGGTGTCTCCTTTTAAGCATGCTGTTAGTAAGCATAAGTTGAGGGGGAAAATCCCCAACTTTTAAACAATTGGAAACTTCTTCCTTAAGTAAATAAAATCTGATTTATAAATTATAATGTGACTTCTAATCAGAACATAGCCTACAGTCCTAAAACAGAAATGTGGATAATTTGTCCTGTTTCTGTCAAAGGATTTTATCTCTGTCCAATCAGATGCAACCATCAGATTGACATGCCCAAAGCCATGCACCTTGGGAGAATGAAAGGTAAGAGAGTTGATGCAGGAATTCTATAGTTGGCATCTGGTCTTTCTTGAAGTTGCCTACTTCCAACCCTGTGAAGTATTCCTTACAGTAAATAGACTGTATTTAAACCAGGACAACCTCTCTGCTTAAACCAGGAAATTTGTAAACCAGAAACAAGAGCAGCTGGCAAAATTTACAGATTTTTTTTTCCCAATGCCCTATTTTACGGGAATGTGTGAAGTTTTTCTGTTAAATTAGGGGTTGCTTTTAGCCCTCAGAGACTAGGTTTTTTATGGTAACATATCCAAATCTGTGTTCAGTAGAAACACATAACCTCAGTATAGTAGAATATGGATTGATTTTTTTTTCCGTCAGATGCATTAGTGACTTGAGAAAACCATATTATCTACTAAGAGAGATTAAGTTCTCTGCGTCTTACAGAGAACAATTGACTAGTTTGGTAAGATATCCACCCTCTCTTGAAGAGAAAGAGCCAGTACATTATTTAGTACAGCTTTAAGCTTATTCTTACGTACCTATCTAAGTTTCTAGTTTGTTAAGAAACCTCATTCTGTCCCTTCCTTACGCCTGTCTTCCCATATTTTTCTTGCATTTAAATGTAGAAATTGCTGTTTATGGTAGAAAAGGGTACAAGCAGAAATGAGCTTAAAAGAAGATATAAAGTTATTTTGCTGTTATGCATTTAACGTTCAGCAATCTCAGCTACACACGTGCTTCTTACACGTTTCTTAGGATATAGATTAATACAAGAGGATGAAAAAGCAGTTTGGTTAGCAAAAGACAGGCAGCAGTGTAGAGACTAAACATAACAAGCCCAAGTTTTAAATTTATACATATATATATATATAAAGGGGGGGAAAAGCGAGCAAAATGGAACTTTTTAACTCTTCAAAGAGTTAGAAAACTGCTGACTCTAGCTGAATGTCAGCTGCCCACCAAAGCCACTCCTCAGGTAGACAGGGGAGAGAAAATATAACAAAAAGTTCATAAGTTGGGATAATGGCAGAGAGAAATCACTCATCAGTTATGTCACAGCCAAAATAGAGCTGGTTTATGGAAATTAGTTAAATTTATTACCAACTGAAATCAGAACAGGATAACTGAGAAGCAAAACAAATGTTAAAAACACCTTCACCCCACCCCTCCCTCCTTCCTGGGCTTAATTTTATTCTTCATCCTCTATTTCCTGCCCCTGAGCAGTACAGGGAGACAGGGACTGGGAGATTACGGTTAGTTCATCACATTTTTCCTGCCACTACTTTCTTCTTAGGGAGAGGAGTTCTTCCCCTGCTCCATTGTGGTGTCCTTCCCCCATGAGACACTCCTCCACGTGACATGAGTCCTTCCTGTGAGCTACAGTTTGTCACAAACTGCTCCAGTGGGGGTCCCCATGAAGTCACAACTCCTGCCAGCAAACCTGCTCCAGTGTGGGCTCCTCTCTCCATGGTGCCACAGGTTCCACCAGGAGCCTGTTCCAGAGTGGGTTTCCCACAAGGTCATAGCCTTCTTTCAGGCACTCACACACTCCAGTGGGAGTTCCTCCATGGGCTGCGGGTGAGTCTTCATTCCCCCATGGTCCTCCATGGGCTGCCAGGGCACAGCTGGCTCACCGTGGTCTGCACTATGGGCTGCAGGGAAATCTCAGCTCCAGTGCCTGGAGTGCTTCCTGCCCCTCCTTCTCCACTGACCTTGGTGTCTGCAGAGCTGCTCCTCTCACAGTTTCTCTCCCCTCTCTTCTCTGGCTGCAATTGCATATGCACAAATAATGTGGGTCTTTTACCCCTTCTTAACTATGCTATCCCAGAGGTGCTACCGCTGTCACTGATGGGCTCAGCCTTGGCCAGCAGTGGGTGTGTCTTGAAGCTGGCTGGCATTGGCTCCGTTGATATGGGACAGGCTTCTGGCAGCTTCTCATAGAATCCACCCCTGTAGCCCCGCTACTACCAAAATCTGACCACACAAACCAAATATAAAGACACATGGAATTATTTTTAAAAGTCTCTAGTCAAGATGACTAGCAGCATGACCAGGTCATCTGATATATAAATTGAAATTTATATAATGGAAAAGGAAGAAGGATGAATGAAATGGAAAGTGTTCTAAATTACTTGGAAGATAAACTAATTAAATGATCAATCTGACACAGTCTGATGCCGGAACATTTGCTTTTTGAAAAAGATTTAAGTTCCGAAAAATAAGTGTCTAAATAAGTCTGCCTGAAGAAAAAAAACCCAGTCTATGGAGGAGGATAGGCTTGCCAGCTTTCTCCCTTGGAGAGATGTCCCTTGATTGGACCGTGATAGGCTTGTCTCAGCCGTCCCCTGGAGGGGTCCTTGGGAAGGAAAGAACAGTCTTCTTAGGTCAGGGTGAGATCCCACCATGCTTTGGCGCACATATAAATCCCTTGTAACCCACTGGTCCCTCCCTTTGGGACCACCCCCGCCTTCCCCCATAAAGGTACGGCTTCTGGCCAGTTTGAGAGGGAGACGCCGTTCTTGGTCCCCGTTGCAGGGTGCTGGACAATAAAGACTATCTCTGTGGAACCGCCACACAACACTCCTGTCTCTCTGTCCCTGAGTCAGCCTGGGATTACCTCGCAAGCAGAGCTGAAATCACTGAGCTGAAATCACTGCTAAGAGCTGATCACTTACAGCCAGAAGCTGTCCCCTTGCAGAGGTACCCCAGAGGCCAGAGGGCTGCCCGAGACTCCTGGGAAGCTGTCCCTTGCGGGACCTGTCTCTGGGAAGGTTGCAGCATCCGGGTCAGACTACCAGACCCCAACAGCCGCCCCAACACCAGTCTATTTCATTTTTTATGGCAAAGAAATACTCAGCTTCCTTAATTTTTAAGACCAGCACAAAATTAGACCCTCATCCAGAGTCAGTGGAATGCAGTGCTGGTGCATGACAGGAATTCCAGTAGACTGGAGTACATCTGCTACAGTGGCCTTGTGCCTGAGTCAAAATCCAGTGTCAATGACAATACTGCTATTAAAACAATGGTCATTCAGGTAAGGATGCCAGAAAAAGAAAAAAAAAGAGAAAAAACATTGCTTAAAATTTTAAAAACTTGCATTGATGACAATTTCTTTTTCTTTTCTTTTTGTTTTTAGTGGGCTTCATCAGAGAACTTCTGGAAACATTAAAGGACTCAATTAATGTTGTAAATATTGCAGTTACTTCGTGCTTGCACAGGTCTTCATGATGTGGGCAGTCTGTTTGGTGAAATGATTCCAAAGGTCCTCAATAGATGTCCATTCTGCATTTAAAATATTTATGTTTTGTTGTGTTGTCATGAGCAAGTTATGTTTAAAACAAGGTATCTGAGGATGAAAAAGAAAATTGAAAATACAGGAACAAAGTTTTGCATAGTTCATTTAAAAATTATTTTTTAATAAATTTCTTCAAATTCATCAGGCTATGTATTTTAAAAATAAAAACAGTGTAATTATATTTGAGGAACTCTTAGGTAGCTGACATTTACGTAGTTTGGAAAGTATTATTGTGTGAAGTTTCTCACATAATACTTCTAAAAAACTTCTAAAACTTCTAAAGTTTTTACTTTAACAACTTCTAATTTCCCATCTGTGTGCAGTGCATAGAAATTTATAGAAATGCATAGTAATTATTACTTTTCTTTTTTTTTGATAAATCTTTTAGTTTGACTCACCCTTGAGATGTCAAGGTTTAAAATAATAGATCAAAATCCTGTAAAATGAAGATCAGAAGGCTAGATAGTTGTTCAATCCTTAAATAAAATTAGTATGATACTGACTGAACTGGGACAGTGCTTAAACATAGGTAACAGTGGTATAACCTATCCTTAAATTTCATCTGCTCTGAAAGAATTTATATAATCATAGAGTTAGATCCTAGAGCTTTGGTATGAGTTATTCAGAAAATGAAATAATTGCAAGATGAGACTGCACTTAATACTCTATTTAGGAAAATAATTAATCATCATCCATTTGCTCCATGGGTGAACTGAGCTTTGCAATAGTTGAGATTAACACTGCCCAGCTCTTGAAATAAAGCAAATCCATTTGCTCTGGCACAAACAGCAAATAAACTCCATCACTATGAGCAGATTTGACAACATTTGCTGAGCTTTTAACATTTTCGTTCTTATTACTCTATTTACTCTTACTGGAGCTGGTCAGGCATTGGAAATATTTTTTCCCCCACAAATCTGCTAAGTGTTTGCCTGCTTTTTAAACTTCCTGTCTTTCGATTTTCCTTACCTTTTGCATTTATTATGCACATCTCTAAGAGACCTATGTGGAGTACAACGAAATTCTGGCAAATTCTCCAAAAAAGAAAATTCTGAGAGCATTAAGTGCCTTTGCTAACATTAAGAAGCAAGGAGAAAGGGTAAGTTTTGAAAGTTTTGGAATTCGTCATGATCTGAAGGTTTTAAAATTTGTATACTGGTTTTTCTAAATCTTATGGATGTGAATGCTCATTGTCGACCATGGATATTTTAGGAGTCAAAGTGCTCTTATCTAAATGAAAAACTGTTAATTTGAAATTCTTTTCATGGAGAACTACGAGAAAAAAAGATTAAAAAAGCTGTTACTGTTCTTTATTCTTTTGAACTCAAAATCTGTCTCCTATTATGTATTAAAATATTACATTCAGATGTGCTCAGTTTTGATCAAATAAATTGTGAAATAATTCATAACATTGTGCAATGATTTAGTGCTAATAAAATTCTAATGTGATTTTCAAATTATTTTTTGTCTTATAGATATCCTCTTTATTCTCATTCAGCAATTTTTTGAGAAAATGTTTGTGCTATGATCCAGTAAGACTGAAACATACGTGAAGTGTTGACTCTATGACTTCTTTAAAAACAGACAAATCTTTATGAGTGGGATGAATTGTTGCCCTGGTTTTTGCTAAGCCTTCTGTTTTGGCCTTGGAGTCAGAATTCTTTCTCACACAGTTTCATGTAAACAATAGACGATGTTTACTTAACGGTATTTTCTGCTTTTCACTCCTTTTGTGATAAGAGAACTTTGATGAGCATCTTTTTTCTCCAGTGGGATTGGGAAGGAAGTCACATGTTCTCCAATCACTTGTGGAGTTGAGAATTGTATAAGACGTGACATACGTAAATAAAGTTGTCTTCCCCCTCCTTTCTGCCAACCCCAGCAGGTGTGAGAGCGTCTTTATTGTGTTTTCCCAGACACAATGAATATTACTTCACTTCATCTGCGAACTAGAATGTACATTGTTGAAAGAAAATATTTTTCATTGGCTTTTTTTTTGTTTTGATCCATACTGGTGATGAAACCCGCATTTAATCCTGAATTAGATACATAGAGGATTCTTAAGGTTCCTACTGAAATGTTCTGCCTAAATTAGTTCTGGATAAAGAAGTGGAGATATTTAGGTTCTTTTCGTATCCCAAAGTTTGTCTCTTCAAAGGGTCTGGAGGATAATGACTTCTAATCCTGTATTTAGCACTCTTCTTAAACAGTAAGGTTGCTATTATTATACACTTGAAAAGGGTTTTTAATATACAATCATATAACTTTATGCTTAAGAGTATATGAATTGATAGAGATGCTGTATAATGTCATACCTTTCCCCATGTCACATTTCATTTTGAACAAAATTGCCATAATGCTTGACTATGGTTTGGAGAGTTAGTTGAGCTCTTTCTGACCTTTTAATATCGTCAGGTGTCTTGAAACTTTTTTAGTGGAGAATTTTCTTCGATGTTCAGTTTGTTGATGAGTTGGATGTCCTGTAGTTTTATATATTTCATTTTAAGATCGCCAGATGAATACCATCTGTGAGTGATTTATCTGGAATTTTCCATTTATACTTCTATGCTTCTGATAAGTAGCTAAATTCTCTAGAGTTATACATTGTAAATTTATAAATGGGCTTATATTAAATCATTTGCCAAATTCGCCTCGTTTCAGGTTTTGCAAAATTGCAACAGACCAATGGATCAATAACACATAATTTTATCTTGTTGTCTGGATTTGGGCTTTGTGTACCTGATCAATAAAATAATTGAGATCAGACAGTTGTCTCCATTGTATCCTTCTTAAGGCAGCAAAGTTAACTAAATCAAGCTGCTAATTAATCAATTACAGATAAGTATTCTCTGAACAGAAGTTAAACCAAAACTGGCTAAAAATCTATGAATGCACTGAAAAAACCTCCCAACAAATCCCGCAAAAAACCACCAACCCCCAAACCAACCAACCAACCAACCAACCAACCAACCAACCAACCAACCAGCCAACCAACCAATCAACTGAAGACACCCCACCAAATCCCCAAAACAAAGCAAAACAAATCTGCAGGAAAGCAGAACTATATTATATTACCAGCTTTCTTGTGCCCAAGAGANATTAATACTATAATAGACAAAATCAGCCATTATTAAGGAACTTACGAATAAGAGTGGGTCTTGGGGTGCTGGCCACCTCAATAATGTGACTGCCTGCTGCTAGAGGCCTGGGCAAAAGGAAGGGACTTATTTAAACCCACATCATCCATTCATAACACTATGTGTAATATAATCTCCTTATTTCTAGCTTATATCCCTTGCATCCTCTAAACAATTTTATTCTCATTTGGATATAGTATTTTCTTCATGTATTTTGACATTTACTTACATCTTAGATAAACTATATGTATGCATCTCTCATCTTTTTTTTCTCAAATAAATCCTGTCATATTATTTTGAGCATGTTCTCTTTCTGCCTCTATATGCCTGAAGTAGAATACATTTCTTCATGCAAACACGTGCACTTTTTGGAAGACTTATTTTTCTGTTCCTTCATCTGTTATATAATGAGAAAGTCCTCAGGACTCTATTGTCATACGCTACTGAAATCTGTTGGAATTCATTTGTAGCAATGTTCTTACATACAAGATAGATGCTTACATCTAATCTAGTTACTGACTTCATATCCAGTGGAGAGAAATCAGATTTTGCATAGGATGACTCATCTCAACCAAAGATAGGTACTTGCAGGTCAGATGAATAAATGCTGTGAGAACTTGTTTCAACGTCCTGAATGTAAAGGATGTCTGTGGTGACTGGACTAGACTCAGACGTGATTTTTGCATGCCTAAAGCTCCGTGAGACTACCAGGTTCTCTAATTTGCTATGCTGAATAATTGGCGCATAACTATGAACTGAAGGATTAGCTCAAAGAGTCCTAGAGTCTGGAAACTGTAAACCAATTATTCTAAACCACATATCACCTTCTTTGTACCTTGGTTTCTCCATTAGTTCTTCTTCTTCTTCTTCTTCTTCTTGACATCCTTCAAGGGAGAAATTTGTATTAAAGGGAGGCTTGCATACTGGGAAAGGATGGTGGAAACAATAAGCAGAAAGGAAAAAAGTAAAAGAAAGGTACAAAAGGAATTATTTTGCATCATGTGAAAAGGAAATCAGAAAGCCATATAAGCAGAGGTTTTATATGAAAAAGAACAGGTCTAAATCTTGGAGATGATGTTGAAAGAGAAATTCATGCTTATTGATTGCAGTAAGGTTAGAGAGAACAGGTGAATGGAGACTGTGCTATGATCATGGAGAAGATTTCTGTGGAAGTGTTTGAGCTACCCTCAATGGATAAGCTGTAATATAAAGGTCAGAATCAACAGCATAGGTTGAACTTGAACATAAGCAAACAAAATACAAGGTTTGGTGTTTACCTCTATGTGGAGAGGAGAAAATTATAGTTATGTTATAGAGTAACAGCTTCTCTGTCAGTTTTGTTAGCACCACAAGGAAGAAAGAAGATAACAGACATTCTAAACTGCATTTTATTCTTTGCTGTTCATTTCTAGTCAAGCATCTTTTCCATGTTCAGCTGTTATTTTATATTTTATTATTTTGTTTAAAATCATCCCAAATTAATGATGAAGGAGATCTTTCAGTGAAGTTATGCTACCTTCCATGGCATTTACACTGAGTTACATTTTTGGTTACTTCTTTACAACATTGCAAGAATGCTAATATGAACTAGAGCTGTAACACACATAATTTTATTTGATGTGTGTTTTGATGAACTAAGAACTTGTAATGTGGGTGACATAAATTCAGTTATAACATAAGGCAGAAATTGTTTTACACCTGGAATTCACACTGAACTCTCCTGAGGTCATAGGCTCACCAAGTTTATGAAACTATTTAATGTCTTGAAAGAAAATAAGTAAGTATTGACAGTACTGATGTATTTTTTAACTGAAGATGATTTATTTTATTTGTATAGATTAATGACTAATCTGTAAGAATTGTCTCTATTTAAGAAAATCAGTGTTTATTTGGTTGTATGAGTGGAGAGACCAAAACTCTGCTGAAATCAGGGACCTACCACAGAGATCAACCATCTGTGTGTTGGGCCGTATACAGCTGAGTCTTGTGCTGTGCCTGGAGTAGTCTGAAGATGATCTACAGTGACTTGTGCACTTCTTGATTCCCACTTGCCTTCTGGATTACATGGCAAGCTGCTGGCAGTGCAGGAGTCTTCAGGGCTGGCCTCTACAAGGAGAGGATGTGGCCACTTCCATCTGGACCCTCCACTGGCCAAAGCCCAGTACATCATCTGAGCGTTGTTACATGGAAACAAGCTTCGTGCTGACAGCCTGTGTGTGTTCAGGTGCCCCATAATCAAATCATGAAGCCACAGGGTACAAGAACTGGTATCCACAGGCCAGCATGCAGAGACCAAATAGAGCCTGGGTACAGACCGTATTCCAGGAAGGAATTGAATAAACTATAGTAAAGGACGTGGGGCCACTCCCTCTTTTTTGCAAATGTACTGCTGCTTCTTTATTCCTTATATTGTCAATTATAATTCTATTTTCAGAGAAGGAGGTGGTTACTTAGATTATAGAAGAAAGTCCCTATTTTTCTTAATGCTCATCTGCAGTTAGTTCAGGAACCAGATAACCGTTACCCATACCTAAAGCAAAAGAACCAGTAAAGAAATTTGAAAGCAAATTGAATTCCTGAAATTGAAAACTCTTGACTATTCTGTTTTTTTGATGTATGAGGCCCTACGTATACTCAAACACACATAGTTAATTACTCATTTAAATTATTGTATCAACTTTATTGTGATGTGTCAGAAGGGTAATTCATTGTAATTGTGCTCACACTGACCATTCATTCTACTGCATATTCTCAAAAGATTTAATAGTTTTTGAATAAGCACTTGCAAAGTTCGGAGGTTTTCCTTCAATTGTTTGCTTCCAATGCCTTTTGACTTAAATTCTACATGATAATACAATGTATTTGGATAGCACTGACAAAAATACATAATGATAGTTACCTGTTTTCTCTGAATAAACTGCAATCTGGTGTGCTGTGATCCACTTCAATATCAGACTTAACAATAAAATATAGTACAGATAAACTTCAATTTGCCTTGACACTTCAAACTAAAGAGTTGTAAAATGTGTCTTTGGTTTTTAGTAGCTGTGAAAAAAATTGATCTCCAACTATCAAGGAAGTAATGTTTGATGTCATTAGAGGTCTATATTTCCTGTCTGACAGATTTTAATGCCTCTTTTTTTTATTAACGAGGTATAAGGTAAAATTCAGAAAAGTATCTCAATGGCTTTGCAACCTAAGTATCACTGAAATTCAATTTAACTTTATAAATTTTGAAAAATGAACTTACAAGGAACTTGTTTCTGTCTAGTTTGCTGTAAAAAGATGCACAGTGAAACCTGCCATCTACTCCTTTGACCAGAAAAAAGAGTTTTATGAATTTAGCACTTCCCACTGTTTAATAAACTTAAAGACGTTTAAATCGAACCTTCCTGTGATCTAAGTAGGTTAAGTACAATTAAACAGACTAAAGTAACACTATTCTTATAACACCCCAGACGGAAAACCCCCAAAATTCATTTTCCATATACATGACCATATGGTGTGTTTTGAATGCTACCAGACCAGGATTACTTCTGAGGGGATGGCTTACATTCATCTTGAAGTTGCTTTAAGAGAACGCACCTATCACTGGTCTTCTCTCTTTCTGAACTAGAGGAGCACCAGCCTGAATTATTCTGAAAAACAGAGGTGCAGAAGTACAGTCTGATGACATAGGTGATCTCTTGAGCAAGACAGTCTTGAGCTGTGTTGCAAACACTGCCATTTCTTATTATGCTGTTAAACAGGAAAGGAGAACTATTCATGCGGTAAATTGAATCAGGGTAAATTATTAATAAACTATCTTAGTTCTGTGCTTTTCTTTGTTCTATTTGTTTGTTTTTTAAAGAAAGACTTATGTCTTCCCTTTATCCCCACACACAATTTGTAGTAAAAGCTGATTGACTATTAAACCTTTCAGTTCTGCTATCAGTCTTCTCTGCTTCTTCAGTGTTTTCTAAGTTTGCTGAAAACAACTATTTTCCTGCTCCTGTTCTTTCTCAGTAGGGAGATTGGTTCCCTGGTATTTTATCACTCACTTCTGGAAATACCATAGAATAATAAGGCATCAGTCACCGACATTCCCTACATATTTTTGTAAACACTTGCAGTCCCTCAATTATCTGCATGCCGAGTGGAAATTGGGTAAATGTTGCCTGCACATACCTTGGGATTTTGAAAATATTGCAGACTAAATTTTTATGTAATGTCTGTATAATACATTCAAAACCTTGTGGATGTCATTATAAAGGTTTTGCCTTGATTTTTATCTTTCTTGATTCCTTCTTCCTCTGCCAACTCCCCTCAACCAAAACAAAACCACAAACAAACAAATAAAATCTAAACACTACCACCACAACAAAAAATCTTGAAATGAACAGTATTAGGCTATTTACAAATGTATTATTGCTACAACTGTCTATTTAATTAGAATAAATACTAAGTTAGCAGTATTACTGGTACGCACTAAGAAAGAATCTGACACCGGGATTGAGCACAAAATGCTGTATTGTGCCATAGACTGCTTGCTCTTGAGGTCCCACAAATGGAGTTTTAAGGAGTTAGGATGAGTTAGGCATCTTTTGTTTAGTTTCAAAACCAAAACACATTACTGTATGGTCTGTTGGGGGAAAATCCTGAATAAATATAACCTAAAGTAAATGTATACTTAAAGCTAAATTCTAATTAAAATAAATTTTATTTACCCCAGCTGTAGACAGTTTAATTGCATAATAGCTCTAATTCTGTCAGGCGGGGCCGTGGGAGCTGCAGAGAGCAGCTCCTGGAGCAGCAGCACGGCATTCTTCGACAGAGATCGCCCCTTCCCCACAGGACCTCCGGGCCCCTGCTGCGCCCTCTCCAGCTGTGCGCAGCAGGCACGAGCAGACATTTTCGGCGCGGTCTGTGAGCAGCGGTGCCCAGTCGCTGATGCTCTAATCACATCCTCAGGGAAGAAGCTGTCTGGCAGCTCCGACGCGGCCACCCGGNAATACGCTGGCTGCCAGGAGATAACCCACGCAGCGACACCGGCGGCACAGGCGCGCTGAGACACGCGTGGACAACGGGCACAGGCTCCCCCCAGACGTACACAAAGCACCGCAGCGCAGCCTCTCCAGCGCAGCTCGCTCACACACACACACACACACACACACACACAGTTTCAGCACACACGGACACGCTCCCACAGTAACGGGCACAGACGGACGCACGGCTGCACACAGACAGACAGACACAGGCGCGCGCACACACACACACACACGCTCTGACATGAACACACAGACAGACGCACAGACTGTCCTGGTTCCTGCCTGAACAGAGTTAATTTTTGCAGTAGCCAGGTGAGGGCATGGCCAGGACCCAGAGGTTGTTCTGCTATCACCTCAGGTCATTGCCAGGACAGGGACTGTGGGGGAAGGGAGCCTTTTCCTGAGACAAGGGGTTCCTTCTGGTCCAGCAAGTGCGGGGTGGGAGCGGTGGGGTAACCCCGATTCTGAACGTATTGCATGAGAATCACTTGTCTCTCTCATACACTTTTGTTATTAATATCGTTAATACTGTTCATTTTCTTATCTCATTGCTGTTTCCAGTAAATTGTTCTTATCCCAACCCGTGATCTATACCTTCGATTCCTCCAATTCTCCTCTGTAGCGTGGCACGGGGAAGGGGAAAAAGGGTGGGGGAGCGAGTGGCAGCGTGGTTTGAGTGGGAGCAGTAATTTAGGGAATACCAGCCGTAAACCACGACACAGAAGCACAGAGACAGACAGACAGACAGATACACAAACATACACGCGCGCACGCGCGCGCGCGCGCG
>VYXC01004923.1:412042-443067 GCA_013397175.1 Platysteira castanea | reverse complement strand
GGGCGCCCGGAGCCGCCGCGGAGCCCGCGCCGAGGGACCCGTCCGACAGCAGCCTCCGGCGGCAGCAGCGACTGCCCCGCTCCCCGCCGCCCGCGCTCGCTCGCCGTGCGCCGGCTCTGCCGCGGCTGGTTCGCCTCTGCGGGAAGCGCTCCCCTGGTTGCCGGGCTCACTTAAACAAAGACAGATGCTGGCGTCTCATTGCACTCGTTATATCCTGTTTTCCACGCTGAAGTAATAAGGTTTATATGGTAATACTATTATGCCGTTAATGCGGCGCTGTGTTAGTCGACTGCGCGATGTCAGACATTGATTGGATATGGCTTATCAGTTTCATGACAGTTTCATCCAGGACATGATGATTTCCTCTTGGTTTTGTGCGGGGATCAGAACACACTGGTTGTACATTTTGTTACTCAGTGCCATTCGCCCTGCTTTCCTTGCTTTAGTTGGTCTGGAGGTTTAGTTGGACCTCAGCTAGAGGTTCTTTAAAAAGTTTATCATTTAGTCTCTCTTTTAATAACTGCTCAGTATAGTGGTTGAGTGAAGGTCCCGTGGTACAGAATTTCAACTTTTGCCGAAGTGTAATCCATTCAGTTCCTCTTACACGTTTTTCTTCTTAGATTTATAATAGTCTTTTTAAAAAACCGTGTTAAACTTGGAACCTAATGTTAAAAAGAAGTAGTAAATAATGATGCATAAATCAAGACAACCTATCAAGCTCTTAAATGAGACTAAAGCAAAGAAAAATATGGTCAGGCCCTTGAGAGTCGCACATTCAAATCAACTCACATTCAGAGGTGGCAAATAATTTCCCAAGTTCTGTTTATGACTTAAGGAAAATCATAACTAATTCAAACTTACCATGCTAAGCAGTAAATGCTTTTCTTCTGTCAGCAGTTTTTATATTGTCTTTCCCTAATGTATGTTATATTGATTGTGAATGAAGATATCGAGCCCAGGTTTTGCTGGAGTGCTTCCTTCTGTTTGATAGCTTTGAAATTCATACTGAAACTCAGTATGAATACAGACCCAGTTAGCCTTTTGTCATAGCTGCCTTGCTGCTAAAGAGGCAGCCATGCTGCTTTTTACAGTTGTTTTTCTAATAATCGTACCATAAACAAAGCCTGTATTTCTTAAATGAATATATCTTTTGCACCTTGCAGTTCGATCTTTTCCCAGAGGGGGGAAGTATCCACTGAGAATGTGCGTGTGTGTCTGGGAAAGGAGGAAAATGCAGGAAGGACAAAACTGAAAGTATGCAAAGAAAAGTAAGAAAAAGGAGAATAAAATTGTTTTTTCTAGACATCAAGTTCATGTGGACGTTGCATTCTGAGCAACTGTGAGATTGAATAAATGAATAGTTTTCTCATCCCTTCTCAGCATAGATAGGACTATGTATTATTTCACTGGATTTTTTTAAAAGATGAAGGTGAGTTGTCTGAGAGAATGCTAATGTCAGATTCACACCAGGTACCTGGCATTATCCTTCAAAACACCATCTGTCAAGCTTTCGAGAGATTTGTGTTAGAGTCCAACATGTGATGACTGTTAAAACACTTAACCAAGGTAAGAGAGTAACTACTTAAGAAAATGAGAATTAATGTACTGGTTGCTGCTGGGTATAAATAGAAAGGAAATGTTTAGAATGGGCAGAATTTTTTTTCTGGGTGCCAGAAGAAAACGGGATCGTGGTGCAAGGATCTCTCTAGTGAATAATTTCTAGGTTATATCCATGATAAGACATTGTTTTAAGACTCTGGATTTCTGTTCTTTAGAATGTAATGTGCAATCAGCTCTATCCGTAACGATGCCAGCCAGGTGTTATTTTTATGGCGTCCTAAGCATTTTTGATTGCAAGTGCATTTTGTATAAAATGCATAAGTGTAGATTTGCTTTGGAGTCCAGAGCCTCAAGCATTCACTCTGACTTGAAAGTGCTGTGTTGTTTCATGTTGGCTGCTACAACCTGAGGTTGAGAACAGTTGTACTGCTATGTGAAACTGCAGAAGGACACACAAGCAATAAGTAGTCCAGAAAAATGCTTCTGATTTGTGACAGGGGATTTACTTGCAAAGATAGGACCACCCATTTTTCCCCAGTAATTTCTTTTGTTTGTTTGATTCTGTGGCAAGGTTTTTTTGTTTGTGTGTTTTGGTGTACTTAACCAATATTAAAACCAACAAATTACTTATGTTTTTAATATGTGGGTTTGGGTAGGTTGACCTCTGTGAGATGCATACTTGAATCAGTAGCTATCTATCCCTCACCACTCAGGGATGACTAGAAATCACTTAGTTTAGTTCTTACCTGGGTGTGGTGAAACCCCCAGAAAAGGGACATTTCCTGTGGCAGAGGTTTTGCATACTTGCCAAACAACATAAAAAAAGATGAGGAAAAAGGTACTTGTGCTGCTTAGATAGATACAAGATGTGGAGGCAAAAACCAATTTCTTTAAAAATCACTGAGGGAATCTGTGGTGGATTCTGACAATGAACCTAGTCTCTAAATGACTAATCTAGTGCCTTGATTAGAAGATACTTTATTTCCCCATGGGTCATTACCTGTTTCATACAAAAGTAGATGCTACACGATTGTTGCACTATTAGAAATGGAAAAGTCATTTGTAAGACATCTATTAGAAGAACTCGTGAGTAGCTGGTGGTGTTTGCCTCAGCCTAAGTTTTTTCAAACTTTTGCAAAATCCATTGGAATAGTTATTCTGATAATATAATCAGTCAAAAATGAAAATTAAATACCCTTTAGTTGTAACAGGTAGTTGAACTCTAAAGGACAGGCTAATCTCCATCTGTTGGAAAGGACTTTTCCATATCAAGTGAACTATTTTGTGTACTAAGCCGTTACAAGAGCTGGAAGAGTGTCCCTGTTTCATGTATAGTTTTAAACTATTTTTTTGTAAACTGGTTACCAGTAGTTATTTTCTCAGGTAAGATTGTTCTGCTTCTAGTCAGGAGATGTCCTGATAAATGTATGAGGTCGGGTAATGCTTGGTCAGATAAAAAGTGAAGAGCATGTTCTCGAACAGCGCCTTTTGTACCCAACTTATGCTTATAATGCAGCACACTCTAGAGCTCCAGCAAGAACTCAGAGCCTCTCTGTTCTGGTGCTGCTTCCTATCATGGAAGAAAATGAGCTGCTTATATGTGTTACTTTTGCATGTATGTAAATATTTATTGCTTTGTGTAAGATGTCTGTGATTATGAATACAAAAACAAGTGTGTGACTTTAGCTGTGAAGGTGTGGATGATACAGAAAGATAAAACCAGCTGGAACTGTTTGGTAGTTCAAAACTGGTTTTATATCAGCATTATATTTGATAGGCTAAAGTGTCAGCTAATGGTCTATATACTTTTGGGGTCAAGCAAATTATGTATGTGTGTATGTATGTGTGTTTATATTTGGAATAGCTTACATAGTGTATTGTTAAAGCCAGCTCTGTGTTTTGTAATATAAACATGAAGGAAAAAGGCCTATTGGAAAGAGCTGGCCAAAGTAAGAGCATCTCTCCCCGTGGAAATATCAGCATTACTTGGGTAATGAGGTAGCTAATTTCTCTCTCTATAATGACAGTGCAATTGACCTCAGAATTTCAGCTCACATTCTGAAGGCAATGAGAATCAAGCTTATAACTTTAATCTTAAGTTAAGTCCTTAGATCATTCCATGTGATGTAGCAGGACTTCGTTAAACCTCCAAGTTGTGTAAACTAGGTTCATATAGCTCAGCTATCATCCCCTTATAGGCTTCTTGTAGGATGGGACATGATTATTCAAAAGATTAGCCTTTGCGCTTAGTGAGCATTAGTATGGTCTTTCATACAAGCCTGTGGTAGTTGTTCTAGCTAGTAGAAAACTGCTGATGTAATGCCAGTTCATTCTGTCTTATATTCAGGATTTCAACTAATATACTGGCATATGTGGGTTTTGGGTTTCTTTGGACTGCTGGAGATTGATTTTCTTTTCATATTGGAATGCAACTTTAGTTCATGAATGTGTGTTTCTGTTAAAAACCTGGGATGATAATAAGGTTGCTATATGAAGATTATTTGTCTTGGAAATACAGAATATGACAACCATATCCTTTGCCCTAGATGTGAAAGGCTGTTGATGAAGCCCATGACCTGCTAAAATCAGGCCTCTGATACTTTTTAATTTTTATAAATTTTTTCATTGAAAATTACTTGTGAAAATATGCTTGCAAATTTATGAATTTACTTGTCCCAACAAGCCTTTGGACTAAAATAAGATTAATGTAAAATGTTAAGGTAAATTCATGCGTTAATATTAATCTGTGAGTGGTCACTATTCTGCTTATTGTTTCATTTTTTCCTGATGTTTACATCAGGTGAGAAGAAATCTGTATTCACAAAACAGTTGGTATTAATCATTGTTTGCTTTGTTGTCTCAAGATATGCACTGTAAATTCCTGGTAGACTGACTCAGGAAACATGCTAATATTCAGAGCATGTATTTTAGGTATCTTGGTTTCATTAGAAACTAGATTTGTATTGATCATTTGAAGCCTTTTCAATAAAAAGTGCAAACTCTAGATGAATAGAAGATACTTACGATTTCTATAAAGTAGTGATGTGCTAGGCATTATGGACTTGGTTCAAAGCTGACTAAAGTTAATGGGAATTTTGCTGTTGCCGTTAGTGGGCTATCAGGCACTCCTTGTAATACAAATATGATCTATTGACTGATATAGCCAATAGGTTTCTAATCATGAAAATTGATAGAAAAAAAACTGCAGATATTACAACTGAGTTTTGCTTTTTATGTTTTTTTTAAGCTGAATTTTTTTGTTGTGGTATGGCACCATGTTGTGTTCATAACTCCAGTGATACTTTTGCCTTGCAGAATGTAATGCAGATGAATCCCAAGTGATAACCAGATTTATGGAAGTAAAAATATTACAAAATGTTAGAATGAGTATAACAAAGCAACTGTTATGTTTATATTGACCCCAGCTTTTTAGTCATAAAAGGCAGGCTTGCTTCAGAGGAGAGAAAAAAGAAATGATAGATGTGATTAAAAAAAAAATAAAAAAAAAAAAATTCTCTTTCACCAACTTAGGACCATTTGATCTATGACCTTAGAAAACATGTGCTTTGAAACACAGTAAATTGTTTTGCAAGGAGGCAGCAATATGAGTGCAGTAATAGAAAGTTAGATTTTGATACCCTGGTTTAAAATAAAAGGTGGTTTTCTCTTTAAATAGTGCTGTTTGAATCAGTGAAGCTGCTAAATGTGCAGTTCAGTGCAAATAGCAGAATTTAGTACCAACTGTTCAAGGGAAGGTCAAAGGCATTTGCTGAGGCTTATCTGGATGGCCAGAGCCTCATCAACAAAGTGCTGGTTTTTTGGCAATGTGAATGTTTTCCTTGAAGGAGAAGAATATTTTTTACTTTTCCTGGGAATTCATGTAGTAGATTTATGTCATATTTACTCTCCTTGGTGTATATATACATTCAGGGTGCAACTACTGTAACTGTCCATCTCTTCCTCTATATCTCTAAGTAAACATTTTTAAATTCAAGAATTTGGAAAATTGCAATATTTGCAGTTAGTACCAAGAGAAGGCAGAATACCTGGACAGCTGAGTAGAAAATTCCAGTCAACTGTTAACTTCATAGGCACTGAACACCTGTGTAATGTGTAGAATAGAGTGGCCATTCCTAACCAGGAGGTGGCATGATTGGGCTCCACATGCCAAAATAGAGCTTCATATCCCGGCACCTTCTGGGAAAGGGCTAGTCTGGTCCAACAGATACATCAAATTCTTCTTCACTGGCTGTATACTTTTCACATTTACACAATATGCAGACAATGTATACTGACAACCAGATTTGCTGGAGCATGCTGGGCTATTTAGTAGTCTATAAAATCTGATATGATCATCAATGACCTGTGCATGAGTCTTCTAATAAAGGCTCAACATCTGCCTAACCCATGAAAGCAGTGCCATGGGAGTGAAACAGTTCCTCCGTGACACAAGGACGCAGGTTTCAAGCTCAAAGTATGAGATATCATGGACCTTACTTTAGAAAGCATAAATGTAGCTGCTGTTTGGTAGTTCCTCTCCAAGGTTTTTTAAAATGGGAATACATTACACCTTTCTGTGCCTTGTAGCTGTACTGTAGGCTACACATGCTGCTTATATGAAACAGTTGTTTTCTAGATCAGCAGGGTCACTGCAGTCACCTGGCACCTCAGTTCAGGGTAACAGTGCCTTTTCAAAAACAAGCAGTTTTTAACTGTTTCAATTTAAATCTCTTTTCTCTAACAAACTGTTGAATGTGAAGGAAAATTCAGTGTTGTCATTGATTTAAGAATATACATTTTTCTTTAAAATATTTTGAGAATAAATAATACGAAGAGTGTTTTCATCAAGGATTTGAGGTGTTAAGCAAACATACACGATAGGGGAAAAAAAACGCTGGTTTGCAGGTGGATCCTGCTAAGCATTGTGAAGGTGTGCATTCATCTTTTCTTCACCTTGCATCTTTCAGTCCTTGGATGGGTATCAGTGCACTACATCAGAATAAGCAAGGAAGCAGACAGTTTTTAAAATCAAGTGTGTAAAGTATGGAAGTTCACTGATGCTGCAGTTTGATCTTTGTGTGAAAAAAATAAGATTGTGCAGTCTGACCAGAAAAATGGAAAACGGTAATACTCATGTAAAGATCTGATGTGCATAGTACATGGAGTTCTGGCTTATACTATATACCTTCAGTGAATACTTTCTAAAACTCCCATCTGTAAGATGTAGACTGATGCTGAATTTCATTCTAATCTTTGAGATCTCTACTCAAGCAACATAAAAAGAGCAACATAAGAAATGCATTATTCTTACTACTTTTAGTACAAAATTCTTCTTTTTTAAATTTGCAGGCAAAAATAATCCTGGTTATTACAGTCCTGTGTAAATCCTGTAATTTTTTAATTAGAATCTTGCTGGAAATGAGTACAGCTCTTTCCTTATCCTAAAAAGGACTGAAACTAATAAAAACTAGAAGAATTATTCAAGACTTTCAGCAGATTAAAAACCTCCAACTTCCCCACCCCCCCAAAAAACCCATCCTGAAATAATGTATGCCTGTTCCTGATTTCACAACCTTAGCTGTTGAAAGGGAATTTTTTAGTTTGAACACTGAAAAAGTTATCAAGCAGGACTTCTAATAATGCTACTAGGGCCATATTGAAGGTTATCCACACTTAATTAAGATGGTAAAAAGCTTTGATGCTCATATATCGCTGCATATGATATAACCAAAGACATCTTAAAAACTTCAAATGCCCTGCTTGCAGTGGGTATAGTTCTTGGGTTAGCATGATGCAAAGGCTGAAAGACACAGGGCAGGTCACTGCTGTTTCAGAATTTCTCTGCACCTGCTGAAGTGCTCATCAGATATTAAAGCACATATCTCTTGTTGTAAGGGTTACACTGATAGATGCAAAAAAAGTCAAAAGGTTTTGATTAATAAAATACTTCGAATTCTGGCAGTCAATGTAACTATCAGAAAAAGTGATACTGCGTGGTAGTCTAGATGTATTAAAACCTGCATTCCTCCTTTTTGCTCTGCTTTGGATCTGGAAAAAAAATTCTACTTGTTTCATAGTAGAAGGATTTTAGCTTTGCTAACTGGTAAAGGCAGGTGTGTCTTCAGCAAAAGCAAAAGTAGGGATCAAAGCCCCTGGCTCATAATCAGTCAATTTCCAAAGAGCAGCACTGCAAATCAAGGAAAAATAGTTTTCCTAAGAGGTTTGAGCACTGGAAAAAGAAAACAAATTCCCTAGTTAAATGTTCCCTGAGATTTAAGTGTATGTATCAAAGCTCTCTTTCAAATACCTGATGTTAGAGAACTTGCCATGAAATCAGGGACCGTGTGTGTATGCTCTAAAATGGCTTTTGGGTTGGGTAATTGAAAAATTAAGTTAACTTACCTCTCACAGTGTAAATTTTTATGTCTGTGTTTCTGCTAATGTATGCTGATATTGATGATTTTTCTAAATATTTCTAAGCGAACTTGTTTGTTGCATTTTGTCTTTTTTGAGGTTGTGGAAAGAACTTTTTGGTGTTGTCAGGGGTTGCTGTGAGGTCAGTGTGAGCTCTAGCTGGGGAAAGAGTGAGACTTTGTTCTTCTGATTTGCTGCAGCTATGGAGCTGGTTCCCTTACTTTCCCATTTTAACTAAAACTGATTTTTCTCCAGTTCTCCTGAAAGGGGCACCAAATTTAAGTGACTTACTGTCTCTTCTTTTGTTGTTTGAAGGGCAAATTAAGGACTGATAAAATAAAATCCAAGAGACCTTTCTCCTTCCTGTCTTCAGATAGCTGTTGAGCAAGAAGATGAAGAATTAGTTTCAGTAAATGATGCTTAATATCCTGGTGTCTCCATAGGGCTCTAGAGCTATCTAATAGCTCTTTAGCTTTTGCACAGATACAGATCTGCAATTATTTGACTAATACTTGTATGCAAAGTAGTAGGATTTAGTCCATTGTAAAATTTGAAATAACATCCTCCTCATACTTGTAGATCCAGGTAAATATATGAATGATATTGCTTTATTACTGTGCTCAAAAGCCATTGGTGGGTAATCTGCCATACTCGGTTCTTAGATTGCATGAACTCATTTTCCTGATCCTGCACTCCTATTTAACAAGATCATTCTGTCTTTGTAAATACAATAATGCAGAATGCCCTGAATCTCTTTGATTTGTTAGAGGTTGTCCAGATGCTGTTGCTGCTGTTACAGGAGTGGTTGGTTTGTTCTTCACTTGATGCAAATGGTTTAGTGTAAACACCAACAGATCAGGTTGTGCATAAGTCTGTAAGAAGGGTTTTGCTCATCAGTGTGAAAGGGATCCGAGGTCAGCAGTGAATGTGGGAAAACAGGTGTTTGTGTTACCTATTTTGTTACTCTTCTTTTTCTGAAGACTAACCTGGATATACAGTAGTTGAGCTATGCATGACAAAAAGATGTTCATGGAGTACCAGCTTGTTAAAACACACAAACCATCTGTTCAGCAAGAAAAGTCTCTTGCTGCTCCAAGATGTATGAATAATCTGAAATGATACGTCAGATGCAAGGGGGAAGAGAGGACTAAGTTTTTGCTAGAAATATTTTGATTATAATGCTTTTTTGAAAGGAATGTTTGTACTGTAAGCTATCCAAGTGCTTCTTATGGTAGAAGTGGAAGGAGATGTTTTCAGCATAAAGTGGAAATAGAGCAGCTTGGTTTTGACACAAAGCAGGAACTTGATGTGATTCTGCATCCATCCAAACACTTAAGATGTCCTGATTTGGAGACAAATAGAAAATACTTAGAAGCTGCTATGAACTTTTGCCTGCAGCTTTCTGGGTCTTGGTATTTCAGCTCTGTCCCTTCTCACAGCCTTTATTTAGAGTTGGTTTTTTGTTTTTTTTTTTTTTTAATGGTGAAAAAGGAGTCAGAGAGAAGGAAAAATTGAGAAAAGGGAAGAGAAAATGGAGAAAAGGTAGAAAAAGGAGGACAAAATAATGGGAAGATGGTAGGGGAGGTGGAAAAGAGAGTATCAGTAGAGAAACAGATGTAGAGAAGAAAATGAAATAAGTGCAGACAGTTCAAATTTAACAGGTGAAAAATATTCAGTTACTTGAGGTCTAAGCAACTGATGAAAGCACAAAATATTCAGCATTTAATGAGGACTTCTGGAAGCTTTTCGTTAAGTTCTGTTCAGTTAAAATGGATAGATAAAAGTAGTATAATAAGCTTTTGAAAATGCTGTTGATTTATTCTAGAGAAAATAAAATTAAATTCAACTGTTTCTGAAAAGCTTCTGTTAAGAATTACAGAGTTTTGATACTGTTGTATTTCATGTGTTCAGAGAGACATTTTTGGTTGTCTGCCATCCATATATATGTGTTAAATTATCCAGTAATTAAACACAACAATCTATTTTGCAGTGATTCTCCCACTTTTATACTAAACAGCAACTGAGATCTTGCATGTTAGTAATATTTACAATCCTTTTGGAACACTATGGTTAGCCAGTTCATAGTTTACTTACGCTTTTTATTTTAAAAGGTAGGATTGTAAGATTGAACAGATTGAAGTTTTAGATACGGAGTTCCCTTCTTTCTTTTTGTAACAGTCTTCAAACTTTGGAATGGAGTGTACCAGTGTTAGGAGCTCTGAACTTGGACTTTTATTTAAATCAGCTACAACTCACTAAGTTCTTGGGCCAAAGATGAGATTATAATGGTGGACGTTTTATTCAGCCTTATGGAATTGCACAGAAGAGAGTTCAGATGTGCCAAGATTATATTGAGAAAGTGTTCAATTGTGGAGTCTGCAGGAGATTAGAGAACAGCAGCCCTCACAGTGATGTGAGCACCAATTTGCAGAGTTTTGTAAACTCACTGCTGTGCTATCCATAAATGAAACAAAATGTTTGGAAGGGATAAAAACCACTTTGAAGGACAAATAGTAAAAAGATTGCATGAAGCAGTGGATTAAAAAAGTAGTCTTGATTGACAATTCTGAGGTAAAATTGTTTTGCTATAATGTTGGATTTTGCATCTTGATGGCTTTCACGGTAAAAGACAACAATTGGAATGACTCGAATTGGGTCATTTAAGTTTGAATTAACATTAAGTTTCCCATCTTAATAAATATGTGATTTAAAAATATATATACACATTTTGTAAGACACTGAAAGGCTATTTTACAATTTATTTATTGCAAGGCTTTTCTGGGCAGCTTTAGCACTTGTGATATTACTCAGTAAAGGGTAATTCAGGTCCATACACTGGTTTAAAATGAAAAAGTGAAGTGAAAATTAGGAAAAGATACAATGCCATGCAAGATAGGATAAGGTTATTACCCCTGCAGCAGACTGCTGTAGCTGTCAGGGGCATGAAATGTGTGACCTAACTGAAATTTGAGGTGAAATGTTTGTCTTCCTGTTGTTTGCATTGGCATGTAGAAATGTGCTGCTTGCATCTTGTTTGTGGGGCAGGTGTAGTCCAGGGTGAGCACCAGAGCCTGATTTCCTCTGGTTGTCCAGGGCAGCACACTTCTTGGAGTACAGTGCTACTCTCTTCCCTCTAACCCCTGACCCTCTTCCATGCTTCTGTTTCTCAAGGGAACCAGTGTTCTTGGTAGAGAGAAGCATTGCTGTGCTGTAGGCTTGACCTAGGATACAGCTGGATGAAGACCAGAACTGGGGCTCAAGGATGGACTTCACCAGTTGGACCTAAATGGAATACTGAGTACCTTTGGCATTTCCAGTCAGACTTTGATGTTTGGTCATTTTTCTTTATATAAATTTGGTCACTTTCCTTATATAAATTAATATGCTGGGGATAGTTTCCTGCATTAGTTTCTGGCCATGTGAATTTTTGTTGACATTTTCTTCATGATTTGTACCTTTCTTTAACAGTGGATCAGAATCAAACTCCAGAACCATTTTAAGTCATACTTTTATTTTAACATTATTTTTTCATATTTTTAAGTTGGGGATACTGACTATTTGAAATCCGTCTTAAGCCATACTTCCATATATATCAGAAAACCACTGAACTATGGACTACCACAGAACATCTTATGTCATATGCAGCAGATTAATAAACTAATAAAATTGATATGCAGGATTGTATTATATATAGCATCTTCTCATTAGGTTATTTTAGGAAAGGGAGAGAACATTCACCTAGGAAAAAAAACAACCACAAAATCTTACAGCTTTATGGTTTGATTTCTCTTGCCCATTTCCCACTTTTCTAACCAACATAATATAAATTATTATGCCCATACCATTCCAGAGACATGATTTTTCTTATGGCAATGATGAGTGTTTTCCTTCTGTTTGATTTTATTTTTTGACATGGGCTACAAGCCTTACTGGTTTCCTCAATACAAATATTGGTTTGATAAATTTTAATGGATGTTTCATAATCTACAGTCATGGTCATGCCTTTTAGCATATACTTTTTAAAAATTGCAATCTTAGGAATTGGGACAAAAATTTTGTTTTCTACCAAGGGTTTTGTCCAGAGTCCATAAAGTGCTTGGCCTTCATGTTTTACCTTAACAGAGCATGTGAAAATTTTTTCTGCCAATCATCTTTAGAAAATCATTCTTCTTAGTAAAACTGGCAGTGGGAGTTCCTGTTTTATGTGAAACCACATTACTTATGGATTTTGCCCAACTGTGTTTTTCCTCAAATTCTGAGGAATTGTGACTGCCAAATATTTCCATATTTATTTCTGGTCACTTGTACCTCAGATGAGAACACCTACTTTGATATTTGTGTCTCTCTTACTGAGTCCTGTTAACGTATGGTGGCACTTTGTCTTCATTGCAACCAAAATACAGAAGCTGTTGGCTTTTAAACTGCTGCAGATGGGCTCTCTTTCAGTACTTTCCAAACTGCCATGGGACCATTTTGGTCATGTTTATATTCCAGAATGCTTAGGAAATGGAGATAGTTTTACTAAATAATTTCTTTTAACTCCATATTTACAGTTGCTTGTTGTGTAGTTTAGACAGGAGTAAGTTACCAGTGATTGCTTCAGATGGCTGGATGGGATGGGATGGGATTTTGTTACACTGTTCACTGTCCCAAGGCACTTTAGTATCTTTCCATTTGTGTTGTGGGACATGCAGCTTAGTGGTTATCTTTTTCTTACAGCGCTCTCTGTTAAATTTATTGTATTAATCTTCCTCCTGCATTGGAACATCCTGCATCTTGAGTCTTAACTCAGCTCTCCGACTCTTTTGAGGAGTGTTCCAAATCACTGGGGATTTGTTTAGTTTATCTAAATGTTGTTGTCTTCAGCCCTATAAAGGTGGATCTTCTTGGGACATACTAATGGGTGTATTGTACCTTGGGTTGTTGGTTGCTGCAGCATGTGAGTTCCATGATCTTTTTATTTAACTTCCAAACTCCTCCAGTGTGAGTTTTGGCTTCTTTATAGAGCACCCTTTTCTAGCTACAATCCTAAATGGATGGATTTATTCATGTGTCAAATTCAGGCTGTTTCATTGAAAGCGGAGTCTTCAAACAGGTTTGTTTTGGGTTTTTTTTTTTTTTTCCCTGAGCATCTTCCCCTAGATTTGAATTTCAGTTTCTCTCTTCATCCTTAGATATTGTTCACATTGCTCTACACTGTCAATCTTCATTTAAACAGAGTAGAAAAATAAAACTGAAATTTAGTTTTAGTAGCTTCATGTTTTCTTTCCTTTTCTTGGGTTAAATAAAAACTATTAAACATATCAGAAGCTTCTGGAGATGGGTTTTGGGGGCTATTACCTCACTCATTTTATGGCAAGGAGCCTGCTTCAAAATTGTTTGATATTCTTCTTGCACGTTAGGAAGTGCTTAGTTCTATCAGAGTCTAGTAGTGGTGGAATTAAGTATGAGAGGATTTAAGAAGATAATAAATGTCAAATAAAAATAATGTGTTCAGATGTTGCTTAGCTCAGAACAGAAGGCACAGGTAAGAAAATCTGAAGCTTTCTGGTAAAAGTAACACAGAAAAAACCTAACTTTTTCTAAAACATGCCACTAAAATTCCTGAGGAGGAAAATTGGTGAAAACCTTATTACTAAGTGTGTGTTATGTCAAAACTTTTAGGCGTCTGCAGTGCTGTAACGAAGAAGGTTATGACTGGACATTTTAGCTGCATATGTGGGGTTTGTGCATGAAGAAAGACTGTGGCAAAAATTAAGTCTAGGTGCTAAAGTTAAATGTCTGATACAGGTTCAACTGCTGTTCCAAGTAGCTCTTTTCATAACCAGCAGCTTTGTTGGGGGGGTTCTGTTCAGGCTGAACTTTGCTAGTCCACAATACAATTTGTCCGGGGAAGTAAATTGAGCCACACTTCAGTGTTGTGGGTTTTTGCTTTGAGAGTATTTTGTTGCTTTCCTGAGCTCAAACATAAATGTTTCATGGATGTGCAAACAAGAGGAAGTAAATTAGGGATTTGGGGCCAGTTTTTTCTTTTTGCTACTCTATTGAAAATGACACATTTTTGCAGTGGACTCCAAAAACACATTCTTGGCTCCTAATTCTATTGCACAGGTAGCTTCTGGGATCTCTGCCAACAGGTAGAGACAGAGGACAACATCAAAACCTTTCCCAAAGCTTAACAAGACCAGTATTAATAGTGTTATCGTACCACTACATTGGAAAATTCTTCTATTATGGTTTATAACTTAAAAATATTTGCTAAGTAACACATACTGCTTAATAAAAGCAAGTTCTCTTAACTCTGAAACTGCTGAGAGTATCTGCATTGTATTGGTTCTGCCTTCAGCTTCACTTTGTGCATGATGCTGCTATTGATATCAAAGTGATTTTAGATTTTGAAAGACTGAAATGTTTTTGAGCTGATAACTTGTCAAGACATGAAGTTTTGGATACTTTTTTAACACTATCTCTGCTCATTAATTCAATATTGGAGGGTATATTTTCAACCATTACAAATTTCAGTGGGGCCTTGTGTTTGTCCTAGGAGCTTTCAGTCCAGACAGCAACTCGCTATCCATTTCTTTTCATTGAATAAGTGAGTGAATTAAGGTAAAACTGTCTCATAACCTGTGAGACATCTCTGTTGCCTATAGTAGTCCATAGGGTGCTTTTTCATCTGGCTGACAAAAGGCCCTCAGGAATTTAGTCCCTCATTTGAATGCTGAGTAGTATAAAGGCCATAAGCTTGTGACCTCTGAGTTCTATAACTTCCCCATCTCTCATGATTTAAATGCTTATAGCCTGAGTTACATGAACTGGGATGTTTAGTCCAGAGGCAAGTCTCAGTACTGCTGAGATAATGATCTTACTGTAAGAGTTATTCTGAAAGAAAAATAGTACCATTTTACAGTAACAATTTATTGGCGACCTTTAAAAAAGAGTTTTCAGGTGCCAGTTAATCTCAGCTATCATAACATTATTGCTATCACTTTAAGAAAAATACCTGAAAATTGCAGGGGAAAAAAGTTCAGGCTTTGATGTCGATTTGTGTTCATTCCTAAAGGGATATCTTTCACCTGTTTTCTACAACTTTGCAAGCAACCAGTCATTAGAAAACATGGGTATTGATGTTCAAAGTTAACTTTTAAGATTGTTCTTTTGTACCTGAATTGAGGTATAACTCATGTTCAAGTCTGTTAGTTCTGTGTGGAACTTCAGAAGTAACCCTATGGTGTTAGTAAATTGTATGAACTTCAGACTGAGGAATGATGCAGCACATGCCTATTTGGGAAGGCATGTTTGAGGAATAATTACAGCTAGCGAACAAAAGAAGTTTCCTTTAGAGGCTGAAATACATAATTTCTTTGGTTGTTGGTATTGCTTTGTTTGAAGTGATTGAATGGCATGGTTGAACCCATGCCCGCTAACCATCTTTTCTGGGTGTCATCTGTTCCATGGTTCTTCACTCAGTTGTCCTGTTGGGTACAAAAGCCCTCTAGTGCCTTCTTCCCATGAACTGGATGGATGGAAACCTGTTGCTTAAGATACATAGTGGACAGAGAGGGGCGAGGGGAGGTTGTACTATCTACTACTTACTGTATATATACATGTGCATAATAAGTCACTCAGTTTTTTCCACCTTATAGTCAGGATCCTGCTCCCAGAAGTTCTTAATTAATGTTTACTTTCTTTTTATCATTCTTTTTAATAATTTTTGTGCTTTCTCTTTCCTGAATTGTCCTGTGTCATGTGATGCCATTGTCTCAGTTGGTTTAAAAGCTCTAGGACATGGGTGTGAGGTGCTGTATCACTATATGGTGGTAGTATATATTAATGATTTAATAATTTGTTGTTTGTCAGGAAACTGATCACTGCAAAACACAGTTGCCTGTAAATGCCACCAGCAAGTCTTGGATTCTGTCCTGGAGATGCCTCCTACCCAGCTGTCACTGTTCATATTATCTGCTCATTCAAAGTTTCTGTTCAGTTGATCTCTTCCCTGTGGACATATCCATGAGTGTGGTTTCCAGTGCCATCTCTAATAGGTTTGCTTGCTTTGGTAACTTTTGGTCTTTTCCAGTTAAGTACTGAACCTATGATTTCTCCATCCTTTCTCTCAGTTAATACGTTTAGAAGTTTTTCTTGATTATCTCTGCAAGTGTACCAACCAGAGTATCCTGGCCTGGATAGGAAAGCCTTCCTGCCCTAACAACAGGATCTAGACTTCACTGTTCTTTGTTTTGCAAAATAATCCAGTTGTTCGTAATGTACCTTTTACAACAACACTGTCATCTTCTTCTAGGCATTTCTTTGTTTCTTAAACAGCAAGCTGCTTCTGCCTCCTTCAGATTTTATTCTATCTTTTGTGGACCCACACATGCTATTCTGATTTAAACAAATGTCAAACACATAAGTTGTAAAACATGTATCTTAATCATTTTTTCATTATTCGTCTTGATTATATTTTCAGAGATGAGGTAATGGTAACAACCTGCATGTTTATCACAAACACTTTTTAAAAACCAGCATCCTGTGTTTTTTCAGGTTAAACACACACTGATATATTTGAGTTATTAATTTACAGGATTGCAGCAAAGAAAACTGATAATGGATTGGAAGGACAGTAGGAGAAGAAGGGAGAATGCTGGGCTAGATTATTATTATTAGTTTGCTTTTTAGGAAACAAAAATCTTTGAGCAGAGGAAACCAACATGTGTCTAAGGCACCAGACCTTAGTTGAATGAATTCCCTGAACAGCAAGTAAGTCCATGTGAATTGAATTGTATGAATGAACACTATTTAAAGAAAAAATCTACAAAACCTCAAACCTCTTGATTGGTCATTGCTTGAGTTATCATTAAACTGCTAGTAAAGGTTGGGATAATAAAGGAGCTGATGTGAGAGAGATAGGAGACAAGCTAGAGAATTAAGCTTGAAATAACAGGAAAGGAAGCGAGCGTAAGAGTACAAGCATGAAGGAAATAAAAGCAGTACAGCATGTAGCTGGAATAAATTACAAGAGAAGAAGTGAGAACAGGTGAGAAAGTTGAGGAATAGAGAAGGAGGGATCCTCCTATGGCTGTTAACAATCATAAAAAGACTACAAAAGATTTTGCAGCAGCAAAGTCTAAGGACAAAAATAGGGTTTCAGTAAGGTCACAGAAGCAAGAAAGTGGTTACTTGTGTTTTGTAGTGTAATCCACTGGAAACTACAAGAAGGAAGGGACCCATGCTGGAGCAGTTTATAAGAAATGGAGCCTGTGGCAAGAACTCACTTTAGGAAACTTCATGGAGGACTGTCTCTCATGGGAGGGACCCCGTGCTGGAACAGGGGGAGTGTGTGAGGAATCCTTCCCCTGAAGAGGAAGAAGTGGCAGGGTCAATGTGTGATGAACCAACCTTATTGCCTGGCACCTCCGATGGGGGTACAAGGAAAAGACTCAGGAATAAAGTGTTAAAAAAACTTCCCTGTATGTCCCTCTAGGAGCCCCTCTGTCAGTCACACTCAGACAGACACCTGAGCTGGGACCAAGGCCCCTTCACAGCTACACCCTCACACTCACACAGTCACACCAGGCTTCCGAGCCAGCTCAGCTCCAGGTTTCCCACAGCAGAGTCTCAGATGAACCAATCCTTAAAATAATTTAATCTTGGTCCAGTAACAAAATAAAAAAAATACAAGCTGGTGCCTCTGAGGAGGGACCCTGAACAAAGGACACCTGGGTTTTTATCCTCCCACAGTCTAAGCACAGGAAAATCTGGAACCCTCGGCTCCTGCCGTGTCTCTGAGTGCCCAGTCCCCTGGCCAGGCCACAGGTCCCCGGGCCCTTTGTTAGGCAAAGGGTCGGCAAATCCCAGCCTCTTGCTTTGGGCTCCCAGACCTCAGCCTGCAGCTCCCATTGCAGTGGCTCACTGAGATACCAGCACTTAATGGATTCCTCAACAAAAATTAGGACTGAGAGGAAGGGGAGGGTTAGGGGGGAAGATGTTTTTAAGATTTGATTTTATTTCCCATTATTCTGCTCTGATTTAATTGGTAATAAATTCAGGTAATATACTCAAGTCAAGTCTGTTTTGCTGGTGACTGTAACTAGTGTGTGATCCCTCCCTTCCCATATCTCAACCCAGAATCCTTTTGCTGCATATTCTCTCCCCTGTCCAGCTGAGGAGGGCAGTGATGGAGCAGCATTCGTGGTCAGCCCACCATAGCTCATCCATTTCAGTCCAGTAGTCTGAATTCATCTCTCAGCCTCCTTTGAAATGTGTTATTTCTTTAGCACTTGATTTCCTGAATTGTAATCTCTTCTAATCTTCAGTAGCTTTGTTGGTTGTATTACCGTAATTTTTTTGTAGTTCTTTTTTAAAATACAATATCTGGTCTTACCTTGAAATAGAACCTGCAAGTGACCTGCTTTTTTGTTTAAATAGAAAGAAGTTTTCGTTGGTATGTTTATATCAGCGAAAGGCTGTCTGATACCATGGTTGGTGTAGGGTATATACTGCTTTCTCTTCACTTGGGAGCAATGGAACATACAACTTTACATTGATTCACTGCTGTTGTGGAACGAAGAACAAGCAGTAAGCAAAAGATGAGCAGAACATTAACCTTTTGGATAAATAAAAGAGTATGGAAGATTTACAGACAGCATACTTGCTCAAAGAGTAAGCAAATTAAAATGGGATACCTACTAATAAAATTCTGCTATTGCAGTACTGTAAAGTTGTTTCTTTTTAACAAGAGTATGGGGAAATGTTGGACAGCTGACTTTAGGACTTTGTAAATATCACAAAAGCAAAGTGAGTAGAATGAGATGACAAAAATTGTAGTGCCATTCTGGGCCAGCATCTTGGGGATTAAATTCAAAGAAAACTGTGCACCACTGTGCACTCTAAAGAGGGTGTTCATTACTTGTAGGGTGAATGTGGACTACTTCAAGTCTTCAGACCAAATAAAGCATTACTCCCTCTAACACATGCCGTGTAGGACTGTCGTGCTAATATATGTGGATGAATGGAGAAAGGGAATGGTGTAAGCTTTACCAAGAACCCAAACACTGAGTGGCTGCAGCTGTTTTTTCCTGCTCAGATAATTTACCATGCTGCACAATTAAGGAGTGCCCCAGTTTGGTGTCTACACATTGTGGATGCCTGCTTTGTGGGATCTCTGCTATCCTCCAGCATATAATTTTCTGCTTTGAATGAGATCAGTGTTGTTGGATTCTATTCATTTGACACCGCAACTCTGTCTCCAGGTTCAGCAATGCTAAATGTTAACCTAGTGCAGCAGCTTGAAAAATAATTTTGTATTAAAACTAATGCAGGTTGGAGTTGCATTAATCTCTAGTGATGATCATATTTGCCAGCTGGGTGCCTGTTCCTGTTTGGCATATGACTCCTCTTATTCAGTTTCTTGTTATTTTTTCCCTGACAGTATCTTGACTTCTCTAGCCTGGAGTTCTTCCTTGCATGAAGCAGGCCTGCATTTCATCTCTAGAGTTTTATTTTAAAAACATATTATATCTCTTAAGGCAGGAAGTGTTTAAAGTGCCACTGGCCAAGTCATGTTTTGCTTATCACTTATATATTTAGGTCAGATAACAAAATTGCTACTGAAAGTTCTTACAGCCAGCAAAGAAAGTCATATGCAATCATCTCAATGACACTAATAAATATGGGCTCCTTAACCTGATCTTTTATTAAGCTGGTATATTCTTGGTAGTCTAAAAGATAATTGCATTTTTAATAAGTCCAATGTCAGTTTTATGTTTTATGAACTGTACTACTGTAGCCCTGTTTGATCTTCAGCCTGAAAAATTCCCATTAGATCATCTCTAAGTCCACCAAAACAGTGGAAAATTACAATTCTGAGATTAAATGGTAAGGAATTAAGGAAAAAAAGATAGCATTTCAAAGTACGAATCTTTCAATTTTATTCTCCTACTGTACAGTCTTCTTTCAAGTTTTAGTGTGGTACTGAAGCTTGATGGGCTGCCTAAAAGTTCTGAATATGCATGCAATTTCATCCTAAAATCTGGGTATTATTGATAGAACTCTTACACAGTTAAACAGAATTAATTCCTAGCTCTTCTTATGTGTTTTGACTCATTTTTGATGCATTGTTTTAAGTTCAGTTTTGTTAAACTGCTCCTTGGGTTTAACCAATTGAAAAAATTATCAGTTTTAATAGACGGAATGTGTTTTGGTAACATCTTCCCAGATGTCCCATTGAAAGCATGGCATACCATAATCCTTCTAGAGTACTGGTGCAAGAAGGATTTTTATGTTCAGTAGAAATGAACATTGTTCATCTAGATGATACTTGGTTTAAAAAGTGGAAGTATTTTCAAAGGTCTTTAAAAATTTGCTACAAAAGCAGATATGCCATGATTTGTAGTAACTCTGAGTTAGCAATTATGTGATAGCTTCCTAATGTTTAGAGATAATTTATTAATTTCTAATGAATTCTAAATTTATAATTTTGTTTTAATTTGTTATTATTTCCTTTTCTTCTGTTGAATCTTGATGGTATTTTAGCTTTTTCAGTCTTTTGAAATTTTCAAAAATCTTTGAGTTTTCAAATATTCTTACTAGCAGTACTAGCAGTATTAGCATTATCTCAGTCAGTTTTCCAAGTCACTTACAGCGATGTCTCCTGATCCTTTTTCTTCTGCAAAGACTTCTGTCTCCTTGCCTTCCTCTTATCGTTCCTCTTGCTTTGTTGCTGCCACAAAGCAGTTGGATTCTCTTTGGCCCCAGTTGCAGAGGCCCTCCTGACAGCTGAAGAAGTACAAGGACATTCATCCTGACTAGAATCCCAACTGATACACAGTTCCTGGGCCATGCCGCAGCAGGAAATCTGCCTTATGTTAAGCAAGTACAATTTTAGTCAGGATTGTTTCCTTGAGCTTTGTGCCATGTCTTACCTGTATGAAATTAGTATAAATTCTATTATGTACAACCAGTCTGAGAACTAAAATCTGATTGATCTAAGTAGTATTTAACCCAAAACTGTTACAAGATCTTTCACATTTTAAGCCTACATTGCTGGGTTAATCATACTTTTTTTAACAAAGGCTGCGAGAAAAAAAAGGAACTCATTAGCTCTGAGTTTCTTGATGTTATCTGTTACTATCTTTAATGTCCCTTTGTGCTAGTCAGAAATGTGCTTTGAAGTGTTTCCTTTAATTCCAGCTTAATCTAAAAGTGTGACTTGGGTTATGGTAAAAAGCTGTGAATAGCACCATTTCTGAAACACATTGCTAGTAAATCTAAGTTTACTTTGTAAGAACAAAATTATACCTGTGAATTATTTGGTTTTGATAGTTATATGCTACTAAGGTATCATCATTCATGTATTTTAAAACAACAAATTCCAGTATAAAGGAGACGAAAAACTATAGCATTGGACTAACATAGATGAAGTATTAATTTTAAATTATTTTTCTACCCAAATACAACTACTGTATTCTACAAACATGTTTTAAAATTTTGAGAGTAGTGATGACTCATGAAAATTAGTATGAAAATAACCCAAACAGATAAGACAGATAATACTTCCATCTTTTTCATCTGCTTCTCAATGCCAGAGAAGGTTTCCTTCCAAACTCTGTTGCCAGAACTTAACCAGCTCCTGCAGACATTCAGTTCTGCACTGCTTGAACACAGGAGGGGTCTGTCAGTGTGTGTTCTCCACGTGGTCAACTATTGCTGGTTTTCCTACACTTAATCTTTCTTAAGGAAGCCAATTATTTTATTTTTTATTTTATTTTCCCCCCATTTTTTTCTGGAAATAGTGTGAGGATACAAAAACCCATACAAAATGGAGAAACAATAGTTAGCCAAACAGCTCCCAAAAACCTTACAGTAAATCAGTTCTGTATAAAGGTAGCACAGCAGATGGTATAAATTGGGGTAGTGTAGTTCAGCAGTCAGTCACCAGCAAAAAGTGTAGAATTTGCTTCCAGTGAACAGGGGCATCTTGGCGTAACTATGCAGATGCTGTAGCTCTTGGCTCCTAAACAGTTCCTTCCCAGGAGTCACAGATATATTAGTTTGCTTGGAGGTAAAACTGCCAGCTCCTTTCTCTTCTGTGCTGCTTCAGCTGATTTTCCCCCAGCTAGCATTTCCAAGAATGACTGCCAGAGAAGGCCACTATTTCCTAATCTTCCAGGACCTGCAGAGGCAGTTTGCCTCTGCTCCAAGCCACTTTCTCTTATGTCAACAGGCCAGAGAGACACCAGTGAGGCGAAAAACCAACCAACCAACCAAAACAGTGCTGGAATGCTACCTCTAAGTACCGTGTGTCCCTTAGCTCACCAAGGACTTGTGAAAATAAGGTTTTCTAAGAAGGAATCAATCCCAGTTTTAGGCCTGATATTTGAATTGCACAAGTGTAAACTGCCATGATACCGTATTGAACAAACAGCTTTGAGAGTGTATTTTGATGTGGATGATCTCATTTGCAACACAGTAGTTCAAGATTGGCTATTATTACAAATGCTTTCCTTTTTGTTCTAATTAATTCCCTAATCTTTCAGAAAGTAATTATCCGTCTTTCATTTTATGGAGGCTTGTATTGGTGGTATAACTATATATGTGTGTATATATATTTGCACACACTCTATCTAGTTATACACATATGCATAATGTATAATACAGCCTTCTAGTTGTATATTACTTGTTTCACTTTGTGTTTCTCTAAACTGAGCATCAAAATTGTTATTTCATAAAGCATTTGACTGAATCAAATATAATTTTTCTCTGCAGAAATACCCATATGAAATAAAGCAGAAATGAATTAGATCTGGATAATGTTTCTCTAAATAGCCTTACTTAGTAGGTTATAAATTTCACAGGACAGATTTGACCTATTACTGTGTATCTGTGAAGTGTCATATATATTTAGAGCATTATGCGCATTTTGAATACTCTGAATCAAACCACTTGTGAAAATGGAAAGCTGGTAGAGCACACTGTATTTCCAACCAGTAGTTGTTAAAGAAGACTGTGGTGTCAGTAGTGTGGCACTGTCCTTATGGGAGAAGGCAGGAGATAGTGAGTTACAGTCCTAGGAGTCTTCTTGAGAATTTCGCATAAGATGAAGATTATAATTAAAGACTGAGTAACACATTTCTGTGGTGTGATGAGGGAAACGTATCAGAATTTCTCTAAGGATGAGTGTTCTTTTTCAGTCTGTCAGAGTTCTTTGAAAAAAAGTAGGTGAAGTACATAAGGGTTACCTGTCAGACATAATGTTCTAGGATTTTCACAAAGCCTTTGATAGGATTCTTCATAGTAGGCTGCAAAGAAAATGAATAGTGGCAGAGGAAGTAGCATAACTTAGGTATGGTTTAAAAACTGATTACGCTGAAAACAACTGGAGAAGTAGTTTGCTTTTGAAATAGCAGTAGGACCAGAGATAACACTATTGATTGTGATGAAGAGGAAGCTGCACAAGGGCAGAATTTCCTTTTATGTGTAATTTTTAATTAGGTACATCTCTCCAAATCTGTATGAAGCTCCAGATTATAAATGTGACACATTCAGATGCACCTAGATTTGGACAACTAGCTCAATTGGGTAAGGCTTTTTGGACAGGAGCCTATCCTTTAATGTGGTATTTAGTGTAGGATGAAGTACTACAGGACCAACTGTGTTTATGTAGCTAATTGCTAACAGAAAATAATTATAATGTTGTCAGAATATTTTACTTGGCAAGGGTGAGAAATGAAAATACATTAATTTTATTGGAAGCAATTGGTGCATTTAGTCCTTTTACTTTAAAGAACCGGGAAAGGACAAAATGCAGTTAACTGCATCATGACTGACTTGCAATGATTTATGAAAATGCAACTTTAATTTATTTTAAAGAAGGGTTAGGAAGTCAGAGCAGCCCAAGTTGGAAGAGACCTTGGAAGATTATCTGGTTTAACTTTCAGTGGGAAAGGGAGCCTATATGAGATTACCTAGCACTGTGACCAATCACATACTGAAAACATCGAGTGATGGGGATTTACCATGTCCCTGAGAGGTTATTCCAGTGGTTGAAGACAGGCTTTAGTGACGTATTCTGGAAAATAATTGGTTGTATCTTTTTACCCTTTCCAAAAAATAGTGAAGCAAACAGACAGTTGTAAAATTAAGGAGTGCATTAAAAACCTATAAAATAAAATAATTATGTACTATAGTCACCCTGTGGAAGCAATTAACTCTACAGGGCATTTAATAAAAAAACAGGGTTTGACTTTAATTTTCTGTAAGTACTGCATACCTAGCAACAAATAAATCAAGATGACTCTCTCCACTGCAGAGTGCTTTATATGTTTTTATATAAGATTGGTGGAAAGAATACTGTCAGATTGGAAAAATGATACTGTTCCTTTTCTCAGCTGGAAATGACTAAGCAAGTTCATGATCAATGGAAGTTCAGACTGCATCTGTTTAGAAGGTTGACTAGTGTCTTCCAAAGTGCTATTCTTTCAGTGTATCATAATTTCTGAGAAGCATGGGGCTCAATTGGTCTTTTCACTGGGAACAGTTAGATGCTGGAACACACCTGAAAGCTTACTCTGTATATCCATGTGTACATTGTCATTGTAGGTTGTGAAATAATCCTGATCATTTTGTAATTCAGAAGTCCCACATTGATATTGCAGAGGAACATACAGATGGAGTTAATCCCTTGTACTTGTACATAAATATTAACACAAGGTCTAATGCCTGACTGAATTCACGTAGTTTGAGTGTACTCTTGCGATTTTGTGGAACAGACTGAAGTAATAACTCTTAATGGCCACCGTTGTGCACTGGATCGTGTTTGCCTGTTGCACTGGCAGAGGCATGAGGCTTGGATGGAAGGATCTGAAACCTCATCACTTTAAAGAGAACTGGAATGGCCATCTGCTAAGAAAACTGTGCGGAATGCGGAAAAGTGGTGAGGGAATCAAAGTGTGTATGTTCTGTAATCCTCTGCCCTTTCTTCCTTTAATATACAAAAGCTGTATCCATAGTGTTAAATGAAATGGGATAGTACTAAAGCACAAGGACTAGCACTTTTGCTCAGATCATTAAGTTTATGGGATATTTTCTGATATGGTTTTGGGGCAGTCCAGCTGGAATTCTCCCAGGGAGGGTCTGGGTGTGGTTCAGAGTTGAGCACAAACTTGACATTTGCCATAGTTAGTTTAGGCAAACAGATGTGAGTTGTATGTGACAGCTGGTCTTGGGGCCAGAGGAAGTTTGTTCACCCTATTATAGTCAGTTGGTATATATTAAGATGCTGATAATGTCAAATCCATTTTCGTTTCATTTCTTCTGCTGCCAGGTTTGTACAACTCCACATCATCATACTATGTTCCTCATACTCATCACATGGTTTCCCTCTCCATTCCCAACAAAACAACTTTGATACTACAGTCATGACATTTTTCTGCTTTGCTCTTAAGTGCATTTCAGGAGATTCTTTCCACCCTATTTCCCTAAGCTGTCGTATTTGCTGCTCCCCCCTTAAAACCTCCGTTATTCTGTGTTATTTAATAAATGATTCAGAACTTCTGCAATTCAAAAGAGTGGTTTAAAAAGCAAAGCATGTACAATCTCTCTCCTAGTCTCCTAATTTTCTTCCTTCTTCATTTACATGCATGCAATCAAATGTGGTTTTACTTTTGCTATATTTTAGGTTATAATTTCCTTAGGCAGGATGCATCTCTGCCTTGTTCGGGATACTTTTAATGAGTAGTGGGAAATGGTGATAGGAAAGCTTTGCTTTTCATGAACTTCTGCTAATCTTTCTAAGACATAATGCTGCTGATGATCACAGAGTTGTCCATACATATTATTTATGACTACAATGAGCTAAGGTCACTTATGTGTGGAAATTAGGTTGGTGTTCAGTTCTGAACAGTACTTCTATCCATTTTTGGTTTGATCGGATGATTCATAAGAAGTCAAATGGAATGCAGTGTTTGATATCTTACAGCACTCAAAGTGACACTTAAAAGTCATCCCAAAACCACAGATTTCTGAAAAAATATATCCACTTTTGTTTACATGATAAAGTTTGTTACATATGGTTTTAAAATGGTTTTAAACAACAAAATTGGAAAAATACACCCTTTCTGTGGTTGTGTTTCTACAGATGTAATTGTATAATGCTGTATACTGCTATGGCCTGGTAATTTTATTTATGTCAAGATTTGTGTAGTGTCTGGAAGGCTAAGCATGGCGTGAGTACTTAATTTATCTGGCTGAACTGTCAGAATTCTGTCAGAATACTGATGACTCTGTGTCCAAAACAGTCCCAGGATGTTTAGTGGGAGGTAAGCACTTCTCAGATAACTGTGCTGTGTGTCAAGAAGAATCCAGAAACGTGCTGTGAGAGCTCAGCAGCTGCTCAGGTGGTTTTTTCCTGGCTACAGATGGATGTGGTATCTACACATCCTTCTCTGTTGTAGTTATCAACTGCTGTAGTCACTTCGGATACAAAGTCACACTCCAAGGAGATTTTTTTATTTGAAGTGAATTGCTGGGGTAGCCTGAGTCGACTAAGAACTGAAGATTTAAATAAAGTCTTCTTTATACCAGTATCTGAAACACAGAACATGAAGTCCTAAAAATGGTCAAATAATTTGAACAGACTGCTGTAAAAGCTCTGGACAATCTCTTTTTCTCTGAGAAGACAAAAAAAAAGTTAAATTGAGATAGATTTTACCAAGAAGTGTTGATTCTTTAGTTAACAAGTGACTTTTTATTGTGGTGAGAAAAGAGGTTTTTTAGAGGTTTAGTTTTGAACTGTAAATATATTTGGTTTTCTTTCCTGTAGTCACTGTGAACTTGTCAGTTTCTTGGGGAAGGGACGGGGAGAAAATTATATTTTACTTGCAGTATGTTGCTAAAATTAAGAATAAATATTGCTTAGAATTAAGGACAAGCATATTTTATAAGTCTTGCATAGACTGGCCAATCTATCTTTGAGTATGTTAAAACAGACCTGTGATAATAAATTTTATGTCAATCTAATAGACTAGAAAAAAAAATACAGTACATTGCATCATGATTGATGATTTAAAAATACATGAAGAGGTATTTCCCACCTGTCTAAATGTTCTGTGTGACAGTTGGCTGGCTAGGATATTTCACAGTGCACTTTAAGTCTGACTGTCCCCTCTATCTGTTGCTTGTGTCTGGAGTGGTTGGCTTCTCTTTCTCAAGAGCAGTAAAAGTGATGCAGGCAGATAACTCAAGTTCTGTGCTACCACAATCCTATTAAAATTTCATGAATTTTGAGTATGTAGGAGACCAAGGAATGGTAATGCAGCTATTCGGAGGTGTTAAGTTGGCCTGGAGAACACTCTGCTGCTAGAGGAATGTTTCTCGTTTGGAGAAAATGGTGTGGTGTTTCTTTGTAGTGCAAAGGTAAAGTAAGGTTCTTTTCTCAGCAGGCTGAACAGGGAAATGTATGGTGTTGCCTCTTCTATTGCAAAGACTGTGAAGACTTTATTAAAATTGCTTTCTCTTGGCATATGAAACATAATTCAGAGCACTGGAAGGAAATAGACTTAACAGGGAAGAGTTCATCTTAATGCTGAATATAGCTAGAGTTTCTAGTCCCAGAAGGAGATGAGGAATTTCTGATTTTAATGGTACCCATCTAAGGATTGGAGCTGAGGTGCCGTCCAAAGTTCTCATATACAAAGAGGATGTAGTTCTCTAACGTTTTTTGAGAATGAAAAATGAACTGAAGTCATCATGCTCTCAGGGACACACTGCTGCTTTACAGAAGAGTGCTTAGAAGAGCTGCCCTGGAATATATTTGAAAATTAATTGAAATGTTAGGAAACGGAGTGGGTATTTGTCTATGGATATTAATATCCCAAAGTAAATGTTACTAATCAAAAGCTTCAGCTTGATTATGAGGACTTTCTAGACGAGATAATTTTGAAACCCTGAGTAGAAATCAGGCTTAAATAGTAATGCCAAAACCACATCTTCCTTCTCAAATAGATACATACCACCAAAAGTGATATTTTATGAATCAGTAAGGGATTAAAACAAATTGGGAAGAAACTCTAATTGTAAAATCATTTTTAATAATTGACAACTCAGAGGTAACTAACAGACCATTGTTATCATGAAACAGTGATCCATGCCATGAGATGCATGTGCCATAAACTCCTCCGTTATAGTACATTTAAAGTGACCATTTCCTGCTGAATTAGTTGCCAGCCAGTGCCTGCCTATACAATATGGACTGTCCAGACTCTGCGTGTCTGTAGCTGGGGTAGCTGTAGTCCTTTATCACTGTTGTCTCAGATTTGAACTGGCAAACCATTAAATTTTGTATGTCACAAGGTGTTTTTATACCCTCCTGATACAATACTTTCAAATGCTGCAACAGCCTGCAAAGTGAGGGTGATGCATCCACACCTTCACATTCTGCCTTGCAGAGTGACTTGTTTGGGATGATACCCTTCTTGCTCTGTGTAACGTTTGGGTGCAGTCAGTTCTTTATTAAGGCACCTATGTTTACACACAAGATGAGCTCTATGTTTTCATTATGGTTGATGGAAGAATAGTTAATGCTGTCTGTGGAATGGGGAGAATTTCAGCTGAATGTCCACTCCAGTGAGCTGGGCTATTTTCCTGGCTTCATTGTCTCTGTTGGTAAGATACCTAAGGTGGGATTGGTTCAGTTAAATGGATATGATCCAGTGCCATTTTATATGTCCCATCATGGTATCTGATATGATCCAGTGCCATTTTATATGTCCCGTCATGGTATCTGATACATAAACGAATCTGACAGGTACAGGTATGACACAGGGCCTGTGGAAGACTGGTCCCCTTCCAGAGTGGTAGCTGGAGGCTAGATGGGCTAGCCAACATCTTGGGTAGTAGTAAATCACTATATTTTGGTAACTGAACCAAATCTTGCATTTTGAGTGGACATCAAAATTTGGGTATCATAATCTGAAGCTGAATTTCACTCAGGTGAAAGACATCTATGGAAGGATTGCAAGTAAGACATGGAAATCAGTAGATTTGCATGCTGCTGCACTGGCAGGTTCAGGACAGATGAGATGTCCTTTGGTATCTCAGATTGTGTTAGAGGCTTAAGATTAGGCAATTGAAGGAAGGGCAGAGTGGGTACTATAGTGTAATTTTCTCAGAGTTATAATAAAAATAAAAAATTACAGGAACATGAAGGGGATCAGTGAAATCAGTTAAATATTTTGTGGTTATTCCAGTCCAGTGAAGTCTTTGCAACCAAATTGTATGAATTCTGAGCAAGAGTGAAATGTTGATGGTATTTTGTATTCCAGAATTGCATCAATCTGCCCATAAATAAAATATTTGTGTAGTGCAATTTACTTTTAAATTTTATCTTACGACTGATACTGTATTCCTAATTGGAGTTACCAAGATTTTTAACCTTTATTTCATGTAAAGTATACTTTAAAATCTATATGGTTAAATCTGTATTAAAATCACTGAAAATAATGTTTGATTTGAATAATGAATAATATATGAAGCTTTGTTTCAAAAATGATCCTGTTAATACTGTATGTGAGTATAAGAGAGTACAGATTGCTCTTTTATGACAAGTAGCATATGTGACATGAGTTCCTGTTTGATATTGAGATGACTGATAACCAGTAAGTATTAAATGAGAAACTAGAAGGAAGGAAAACGGAAAAGATGACATTCCCAGGATAAACAGCTTCAAATGAATTAAAATATCCATGTCTGCAGTTCCCTTTAAGAAATATTCATTTGGCTCTATCGAGGCTGGCATGTCTTACAATTCCCAGGGCTGGCAGCCTAGGATGCTAAAGCTTAAAGCGATATCTTAGGTAAACAGAAGAATTGTTGTTTTAAAACAGTGAAAGTAACACTCTGGTATAAACTCAGTGTGTTGGCAGGGCAGTGTGGCCATCCCTACACAAGAATCAGCTGCCTTACACTGTTTGTGGGAAGTTGAAGTGGCGCTGTCCGGGCAGTGGGTGGGATAAACCCACCTAGAGCTAATCTGATGCACTGACCTTGAAGAATCCAGGGCCTCCCAGACCCTGTGTCCTCATTGGCATGTTAATATCATGGGTGCCTGGCCTATATTTGGAAGGTCCACTGTTATGGGCTTCTTTTCCCTGGTAATTGGCTCATAGTTTTAACAGTGTGACATTTAAATAGGATTATTCCCTATGTCCACTACTCTTATGTTTGTCCAATTATGGGCCAGGCCTAAGGCGTTTATCTGACATGAGAGCTGTCTTAGCTCTTGTTACGATCTGGTTAAAACCCAGAAGAGCAAAGAAAATTAAGTCTCTGTGTAAAAACCAGAAGGAACTTGGAAGGTTCAAAATATACCCAAAAACGAGATTAAAACCAAACAAGGTTAGATGTTGGTGCCAAAAAATGGATATGTTTTATTTATTAGTAAAAGAGGCAAAGAGAAAGAAAGAGAAAAGAAAGAAATAGAGAAAGAAGTGTGTTGGGGGGGAAGTGGGGGGGACAGGGAGAGGTGAGAGGGGTTAGGTAAGCATATCACCCTTCCGAGGGTCCCAATGACATCTCGTTGCTCCCCTCCATCTGGTCTTCTGGTGGTGAGGGTCCCCCGTTCCCACCATCACGCTGCGACACACCACCACATGTAGAAGAGTATAGATTAATTATTAATTTATAATTAATATTGATGGATTAATATACGCTTTGGCCAGGTGGGAACGCCCCCGTGCCTTCCTTGCAGGGGCCAGCTTGAAACACTGTCCCTTGCAACACTGAGGGTCTGCTGCATCGTATCTGGTGCGGGGTCTGGGGACCCCTTTGAGGCAGGTGGCCTTTGATGGGCTATTTCACCCCTCTGGCCTTCATGTGGATGCAGCTTCTCCCCGGGTGAAGGGCCCCTCAGCTGGGCTCCTCTGCACAGTGCAGGATGGGCGGTCACTGCGTCTCTCACCAGAGGCTTCTCCAGCACACACACCCAAAGCCTCTCTCTGCCCACCCTTTGGTGAGGGTCTGTTCCAGCCTGGCAGCTGATAGCCCTGGGGCCGTGA